>JBBBDQ010000730.1:0-10000 GCA_037127315.1 Ascarosepion bandense
AAGAGAGAGAGAGACAAAACGTGACAGAGAGAGAGAGAGAGAGACAAAACGTGACAGAGAGAGAGAGAGAGACAAAACGTGACAGAGAGAGAGAGAGAGACAAAACGTGACAGAGAGAGAGAGAGAGACAAAACGTGACAGAGAGAGAGAGAGAGACAAAACGTGACAGAGAGAGAGAGAGACAAAACGACAGAGAGAGAGAGAGTAAGACAGGCAGAGAGAGAGACAAAAAACGTGACAGAGAGAGAGAGAGAGAGACAAAACTTGAGAGAGAGAGAGAGAGACAAAACGTGACAGAGAGAGAGAGACAAACGTGACAGAGAGAGAGACAAAACGTGACAGAGAGAGAGAGAGACAAAACTTGACAGAGAGAGAGAGACAAAAAACGTGACAGAGAGAGAGACAAAAAACGTGACAGAGAGAGAGAGACAAAAAACGTGACAGAGAGAGACAGAGCGACGACAGAGAGAGAGAGAGAGAGACAAAACGTGACAGAGAGAGAGAGAGAGACAAAACGTGACAGAGAGAGAGAGACAAAACGTGACAGAGAGAGAGAGAGACAAAACGTGACAGAGAGAGAGAACAAAACTTGAGAGAGAGAGAGAGACAAAACTGGAGAGAGAGAGACAAAACTGGAGAAAGAGAGAGACAAAACTGGAGAGAGAGAGAGAGACAAAGCTGGAGAGAGAGAGAGAGACAAACAGAGAGAGAGAGAGACAAAACTGGAGAGAGAGAGAGAGAGACAAAACTTGAGAGAAAGAGACAAAACTTGAGAGAGAGAGACAAAACTTGAGAGAGAGAGACAAAACTCGAGAGAGAGAGACAAAACTCGAGAGAGAGAGAGAGAGACAAAACTCGAGAGAGACAAAACTCGAGAGAGAGAGACAAAACTCGGGGAGAGAGAGACAAAACTCCGAGAGAGAGACAAAACTCGAGAGAGAGACAAAACTCGAGAGAGAGACAAAACTCGAGAGAGAGAGACAAAACTCGAGAGAGAGAGACAAAACTCCGAGAGAGAGAGAAATTTAAAGAATGATAAAGAAGAGAGAGAGTGAAATTTAAAGAATGATAAAGAGAGTGAAATTTAAAGAATGATAAAGAGAAAGTGAAATTTAAAGAATGATAAAGAGAGAGTGAAATTTAAAGAATGATAAAAGAGAAAGTGAAATTTAAAGAATGATAGAAGAGAGTGAAATTTAAAGAATAGTAAAGAGAAGGGAGAGAGTGAAATTTAAAGAATGATAAAGAAGAGGGGGAGAGAGTGAAATTTAAAGAATGATAAAAGAGAAGAGGAAAGTGAAATTTAAAGAATGATAAAGAAGTGAAATTAAAAGAATGATAAAGAGTGAAATTAAAAGAATAATAATGAGAGAGAGAGAGAGAGTGAAATTAAAAAAATTTATAAAGAGAGAGAGAGAGTGATATTTAAAAACATTATAAAGAGAGAGAGAGAGAATGAAATTAAAAGAATTTATAAAGAGAGATAGAGAGTGAAATTAAAAGAGAGAGAGAGAGAAAGAGAGAATTTTAGATTGGAAAACATGGAAAATTTCGGATAAACATGCAAAAAGAAACAAAAAACAAAACAAAAAAAAAGTCGCAGCGCTAAACCATGACGGACGATTGTGCTTTTAGATCGAAATCAAACCTGAGAGAGATAAGCAAAAATATGCTACAACATAAAAGAATATTTTGCTTTCATATCGAAAATGAGCATAAATTTTAAGAAAAGTAAACATTTAAAAAAATGACGATTCCGGAAGGATGAGAGATAAAAACAAGCATATAAATAAATAAAAATAATTCATTTCTCTTCTCTCTCGGTTGTCTTTTTCCCTTTCATTCCCCATCCCCGGTCACCTTTTCTTTTCTATAAAGTACTTGCTAATTTAAAGATGATTTTCCTGCTTTCTCTCTCTTTCCTGCCTTTGATGTGGTGGAAGTGGATGCTTTCCAATCCTGCTTGCTGTAGATAAAATTCTTAATGATCCAATTTATTGCTTCAGAGATTTTAAAACCATTAGATAGAAATTTTTAATAGGAACATGATTTTCAAACATATGATTCATTGCCTGTATGTAAAATAAACAAACAAACAAATAAATAAAAAATCGTCTTGTAAATGTAGAAATATTGAAAGAAGGAGCATATTGTAATTATGTAAGCAGGCATTAACCATTAAGAGAGCCACGGGCAGTAAGGTAACTTGTGAGAAACAAAATTTTCAATGTGTTTTGACAACAGTGAAAAAAGTTATACAGGACTGGGTAAAATAATGTGTGACTAGAGGTTGAATATATTTGGTGAAAATGCTAGGACTCTTAATTGCATAATATATATTTGGGGTAGGGAGTGGAGAAAATTTCCCGCCCCCTTTAGAGCTTAAGGTCACCACGTTTATTGATTTTGCAATGTTTTTTTTTTAAGACATGATTTTCCCAATACATTTTATTAAGATCCCCTCGACAATGTTTAATTTATGTACCAAAAGAACAACAACGACAGTTCTGGGTATGATAGTAAACTGCTTCTTCTTCTTCTTCTTCTTCTATATGCCCTGTCCCTTCAGGACGTAGGCGATCATGGATCTCCACGTCTCCCTATTCCTTGTGGTTCTTAGTATGTTTGCTCCTGTTGCTCCTGGCAACCCCCGTTCCGTCATCCACCTGATCAGGCCCTGCAAATATGTTATCCGCTGCCTTCCTCTGTCTCTCCTTCCTTCTATCTGTCCAGTCAGTATCAGGTTCTCCAGGCTCTCCTTCTTCATTGCATGTCCCAGGAACTTCAGTTGTCTCTTCCTGATGCTCAGCATCAATTTCCTTTTGGTTGCCATTCTTTCTAACACTTCGTCGTTGCTTGTATGCTCAGTCCACGATATCCGTAGCATCCTTCTGTAGAACCACATTCGACTGCTTCCAGTTTTGTCCTCATTTTCGATGATATTGTCCAGCATTCACAGCCGTATTGAAGAACTGACATCACGTAGCAGTCTAGCACTCTTTTCTTCGTTTCTATTGAGATCTTCCTGTGTGTTAGTATTTTGCTCATCTTCTGGAACGCGTCCTTTGCCATGCCAATTCGCCTTCGGATCTCCGTGTCGCACTTTCCATCTCCTGTTAGAACACTTCCTAGGTACTTAAATTCTTGGACTTGTTTGATTCTGTTATCCCCCACCTGTATTTGGCATTTTGGGTTGTATTTTTTGCTGATGACCATGCACTCAGTTTTCTTAAAGTTTATTTGTAGTCCTTTCTTGTCACTCTCCACTGCTACTTTCTGTATGAGATCTTGCAGATCCGGCAGCAAAACCTCTTATTGGGAGGTTGTGAAGGCCATGGAACCACCTCTGAATTGCTGTTGTACCCAGGTCCACTCTGACCCGAAGTGGTAGCACCTGTTAGGATCCCAGCTATGGGCAAATAGTTAACCCCCAAACTGGGGTTAAAATACTATGAAAGTATAAAAATAGATTTTTATAGGAATATTTATAGAAAAATATACATTTTTGAAGAAAAAATATTTACAACAATTGAAAGAAAAAAAAACATTACCATAGCACATCTTTGAAGGAAAAAATTGCCATAATATATTTATGAAGGAAAAACTATTACCAGCAATACATGTTTGAATACAAAACTAGAAGACATCTTCAGTTTCTAAAATAAAAATAAAATTTTTCATCAAAATCTGACTATATCAAACTTCTCACTATAACTGAATATTAAAAAAACAACCTTAAAACACCATCTTTTTTGGCATTAAATAACCAACAGAGGTTAATATGCCGTTAAACAAAACTCAAACTCAAAAACAACAGCGGTGTTTCAAAAGGACGGCTTTTCTCTTGACACCAATATTACTGTATACACCTATGACTCCCTCGGCAATATTGCATTAAAAGGCTATATTTAAAACTTTAAAAATTACTCGCACTATATTCGCTCATATTTATTTCCATTGTGTTAATATTTGTTGTTATCGCAACGTTTCGGCCATTGTGTCCTCATCAGGTGTATAGCAATCTGAACCCATTAGTTAATCTACGTCTCTGGATTTAATTTAGTTCTTATTTTTAGTATTGTTCGCTCTGTTTCCACCGAGTCCTAGTATACACTGCTTAGCCCAGGGATTGAACTCACAATTTCTATGGAACCAAATTCACGGACCTACATTTTAATCCTCGAGGTTACTGTCCAAATTCGCTGTAGTAAACTTGGAGCCTTAAACTTTACCCGACTGCTGATTAGTGCTACTATTGACTGGTGCTGCTGTTGAAGAGCGGATGCCATTTTGTATTTATTTCTACGCTAGGCCTACTAAAGAGATCCTCATAGCATATCATAATTCAGACAGAAACAACAAAAAGTTTACACACTATTTAGCTGTTTATTTACAATGCTAATTTTGAAATTTGCAATACAGGTATACCTCGAGTTGTGCCGTTTCGAGTTAAGTCGTTCTCGATTATATATATATATATATATATATATATATATATATATATATATATATGGAAAAATAAAGTCATTTTATTCGATTTTATGTCTGTCCGCCACAAATATTGAAACCGTATACTAGAAAATCATTAAAAACACATAAAATGATGCTACTGCACAATGAATAAGAATAAAAGTATATAAAACATTAAAATACATAAATTTACAGTAAATGTTATTGTAATCATCAAAAATCCTACAGATTGAAATATGAAAACATCTGTGACTGTGTTGTCGTCTTATTTAGCGGTTTTTAAGAGATCAATACTGGTGTTTTCCACGGTAGTTTCAGTATCTACCGTTTATATTTAACTATGTAAATAAACAAATTGAATGTAAATATTGATAAATTTAAGAAAATTACTTTAGTTTTTACTATCGCTAAATAATTTCAACAACTGTATCTGTTATCTAACCTTACGAAATCGTTTTATTTTATAATGTCTTAAAGCAAACCACATTCACAAATAAAGAATCCGCAATGTACTGTAAAGATCGCCAAATTGTAAACATCTACATTTACATGCACGTATATATATATATATATATATATATATATTCGTAAACTTAGATAACTTCTTTTCTCTACTATATTAAAAAATAAACTTTGTTTGTCAGCTTAAAATAAATTCTTATTGACTATATATTATTAAAAATGCATCTATAAATAAAATACAGAACTGGGAATGGTTATTTGTGATTTAGTCTAGTGACAAATAAATTCGACTTTAAACACTTCATCTGGAATGAATTACCGACGTAAGGTGAGGTATACCTGTATATGAATATTTGAACTTTTCGAGGTTTTGCCACCCATTCCAAAGAACACAATTCGCCAGCTTCGTCTAGATGCTTTGTGTTCATTCTATATTTAAAATTACCACAGTCACCCCTTGATATTTAAAATGAATATATTTCATTGTAAATAAGCAATCTAGCAATTTGTATTTCGTCACTAAAAGTAGGTGTGGACTTTTAAATGGATCCACAGATAGTTAGGTAATATGTGACACTAGATACAATTCTTTTGGGCAAAATGCAGAATATTACTTAGATCGTGGGTTGTAAGATAATTTAGGATCAGAGAAGCCATGTATTTTGGGAGAGAATGAGAATACGGAAAATATTTTGCGTACTCTTATCAAATGAACTATTAAATATGAATAAAAATTCATTTTTTCAGTTTGGCCTTAGCCATTAATAGATCTACAAGAAGCCTGGTAATTTATGATAATAGGGACATTATTTTATAGGAAAGTGTGAGAAAACTGAAAATATGCAAATGAATACGAAATATTAATATACCTGTGAGTAGTTGGATAATTCTTATTGTCTAAGGATAGAGGGAAGCGTTTAAATAGACTCATAAGTGGTTAGTTGTCATCGGAGAAAAAAGTATTAAATATAAGTTAGTCCGTGGGTAGTAAGGTAGCTTAGAATCAGAGAACCAATGTGTCTTTGAGAGAATGAGAATACCGAAAATATTTTGCGTAGTCTTATCAAATTAAATATTAATAGATTCCTGGGTAGTAAGGTACCTTATGACAATAAAACCACTACGTTTGGGGAAAGTGCAGCATAAGATGAGTATAACCGAAGATGAAAAATGGTAATAAACTCCAAGAGACTTTATGAAGAAATCCTGGCATCAACAACAGAGTTGATGAGTGAGTACTGATACGGACTGTCATTTTGTGAATGGTTTTGCAGGAGAATCGGGGGAGATGAAAGGAAGAAAGAAATTGGCTTTGTATTTCGTATATTTGTATCATGTTTATATGTCATGTGGTGCATAAGGTTCGGGTGGGGGTGGTAGATGGAAGTGGCCCGGTGGTATGACTGGTCAAATGGACACAGCAGCAAAAGTCAGTGAAGAAGAAGGTAGAAAAAAAGAAAAGAAATATGGCGGTGGAAGAAAAATAATTTTTGCCATCTTTGATGAGACAGCGCATCAAGAGTAACTTGAAAGGAAGTCGATGTAAGTAAACTCAAAGACATCTTTCTAAACACACCCACACGCTGTTATTAAAAAAAAGGAAAAAAAAAAACAAAACAAAAAAAAAAAACGAATGTGTATATGAGATATCAATGAAATCTCCCTTATTACCAATGGGCAGAATTTGTTTGGATCTTTTTTGATTTGGAAGTTCTTTGAGAGAAACTTTCGTTTCCCAGGCCAAAATTTCATGTCGGAAACTATTTGAATGGTTTATAGAAGGAAGCAAAAAAAAAAAAAAAAAACGTAAATAAATATAATAAAGAAACACTAATCCGTACAAGAAATTGCCAAATAAAAACGACAGAAGATGTTATAATTACTGACAAAAAAAAAAAAAAAAAAAAAAAAAATCACCCGAATACATTTATTAACTTTTAGGAAAAAGAAAATTTGTTTGTACCTGTACACACACACACACACATATATATATATATATATATATATATATATATATATCCCGCCTGTCACGCTCGTATAGTGCTAGAGACAATAGCGCGGTAGCGTCGGCTCAATTCATTCTCTTCACTACCAGTTAATAAATATTACTACCAGTTATTAAAGCTTACCCCTTATTTGCTCTTTAACAGTGCCTTATCTTATTTTTTACAATAATTATGTCGTCGAGTAGTGACGAATATAATAATCCCACTACATATATTGGTTTTACTACAACCACGCTCTCTTGTAGACTAACCTGTCACCTTTCTGATCAGAGTTTAATCAAACAACATTTCTTGAAAAACTATCATGTAGGTAATATCAGACAGATTTTAGTCAACAATACAGTAATACTCACTCATACACACAGTAAAAAGAACCTTCAGATATTGGAGGCCATCTACATTGAAATAAAACAACCCACACTTCATAAAATCACGTTTAAACCTGGCCATAACACATTACATTGCATTTAAATATATGGTTCTGTTAACATTTCGGGCTCTCACGCGGTATGACGCCATAGAACCTCATTACAAATTTACGAGCTGCGTTTGCTATTTGGTGACCGTTGTCGTTGCTTAGCTAAGTTTTATGTCAACACAAGATAAAAATATCCACCATCAAAGACGATTTTATGTTAACGTCCTTGTAACTTCACTAAAGAAGGCTCATGTGAGCCGAAAGTTTAGAACCAACTTAATAAAATTTTTTCCAAATATTGGAGAATTTTTGTCTTTATTTTCCCCTGAAATTAAAGCCAAAATACGATGTTTAGAACGGCTCATGATTAAACATAATAGACAATCATTGTCTCTTATATTTAACAGTATATGTTTAGAATATATATATTTGTTTTTTTCCCTTATGTTTTAATGTGAGATAATCAATAGTTGATACATCAATATAAACGTTGCCGTCATTCTAGACGGCATATTGATATATGTTGCTGTCATTTTTGACAACGTGGGCCCACTCGTATAAATATAAGTCATGAAGAAAATAACTTCTTTGCTCATTGGAAATGTCTAAAGAAGAAAGACACTTTCAAATTTTATGTATATTTAACAAGGTATTTCCATGAATTCGCCGAAAACGGAATATCATGATAACAAAGCTCCAAACATAACAGAAACAAGGTTTTAGCGTAAACATCTTTGTTATTTGTAAAACTCTTCTAGATCAACCAGCCAGTAGTCAACTAGAATAGAAGTTGGATTTGACTGACCAAAAATCGAAAAAGAATTTCTGCGATATTTTAAACTAAAAGTAACTATTTGCTTCAAATCAGATAAATTATAATTTAAATCCACTAATATTCCTCAAATAAAGTTTCAGAAAAAATGTATTTTATTTTTGGAAGATTTTTTAATTAACCTCTTTTCGGATTATCCCTGCCAAATTTTTCTCTGCGTTGGAGGATCATGTCTAGAATCTTTGCCACAAACTGTTGGACCTAAATTCTCGCATCGTTATTAAATATAGGCAAAAAGATTCTTAGCGAGGTGGTGGTGGAGGTAATTACTTCTTCATTTGTTAATCGCTAAAAGTTGGTAACTTCTTTAAAACCTTGTAAATGCCATCAATTGCCTTTTAAGATGTTACCACAGTGAAATTTAATGTTAGCGGACCCGTGAAAAGAATTTATTGACACAGGAGGTTAATAGTTATAACATTGGTACATGCTGTCTTCAAGAAACCCAAATCAAAAGATTTGATATGAATATTAGAATTTTATAACTTTCTACAATACAAATTATAGACACAGTTTTGTCATCAATACCAAATGGAAGAATAACACCCATAGACATTAGGCGAGCAACTATAGTATAGAAATTGAAAGTCACCATTAAGAGAACTGTCAATAAAATTTCACCATTCTCCATAAAACTATTAAAGAACTTGGAAGACCTTCAGCACTTTCGTAAGTTAAGCAAAGGACAGAGAGGTTTGGAGAGGACCGACAAGGCTAATTTACAAAGTTGCAGAAGATGAGAAAATACACCGATTTGCAGCGTGACTTGAGGTTTAAACAGCTCTCATCGAGATGAGGAAAACAATTCTTTTTATAATGTGCTTTCAAGAGGTTTATTTCTTTATTTTAAATTTATACAACCGCCAACTACATAAGGTTTTTTTTTGTTCCATCCAGTTTATTACCAATGAAAATCAATTTCGACCGTTCATTAAAATTTATTGTTAGCGTCAGACCTCTGATTTCTAATGAGAGAAAAAATGACTTTTAGCAATTTGCCAGTGAATCAGAAGTTTCGTTCCACGATGGAGGGCCCTCAGGTGTCTTTCAGCTAGATGGTAATGAAGTAGGGCAAAATGATAAAGGTGTCGGCTTTAAAAGATTCCATTTCTGAAGTGTTTGGCAACAGCGCAAAATGGATTGAGAAACCACTAATTACGACCTCCTCCACCTTTCCATCCTTTTCGTTTTGCAGCGGTTCAGGTGTAAAAACTGGTAGCAATAATTAAATGAACCGCGCCTCCGTGCGCTTAGATTTTTTTTTTCACTTTCTATTTAGGAGAAGAAATGTTAGTATTTGCGAAGAAAGTAATTTGCCATTGAAATTGGTGCTAAGAGTTGAAATCAGCATTGCATCTGGCATGATTTTTTGCTTTGAAAAGTTATCAATAAATCAAAGACGAGATATCTCGGGATAATCGGTAGGGTGTTACTTTTGAACGAATTTTCATTATAAATTTACACACACACAAAACTTCAGCATGAGCAGATTCCATTCTTAAAATAGAAATTAGTTTGAAAAGGAATAAATAATTCTGAAAAATATATCGATAACGGGATGAACAAAATAGAACCGAGATGATAGCTAATATTCCAAAGATTATTCGTTTTATGTATCAAACAATTATATATATATTAAATAAAATTTTTTCAAAGATGTTGAATGCACATTTCGACATGGAATCCCCGAAGGGGATAACACATCACCTCAGCAACAAATGCTATCCCGAAACTCCAGTTTCGGGATAGCATTTGTTGCTGAGGTGATGTGTTATCGGGGATTCCATGTCGAAATGTGCATTCAACATCTTT
>JBBBDQ010000730.1:12500-122756 GCA_037127315.1 Ascarosepion bandense
TTGTCAGCCAATAAAATCCTATTCCCATATTTTTTTTTGTCAGCCAATAAAATCCTATTCCCATATTTTTTTTTGTCAGCCAATAAAATCCTATTCCCATATTTTTTTTTGTCAGCCAATAAAATCCTATTACCATGTTTTTTTTTGTCAGCCAATAAAATCCTATTCCCATATTTTTTTTGTCAGCCAATAAAATCCTATTCCCATATTTTTTTTGTCAGCCAATAAAATCCTATTCAAAGGTTTATTTGATAAATAATCATTACAAGGGTAAATACTGCCAAATTACGTGGCGGATGTATTTGTAGACCAAACACTTGTTATTTTTTAACCATTTAGAAAATAATAATTACTCCCCCAAATTTGAGAAAGAATTTTCTCGAGTCATTGTGAAATTATTTTCTAACCAATGAAAATCTTGCATTAAAAAAATTACACATTATAATCTATGGAAGGAGAAAATCGATTAGTTTTCAGTTTGGACAATACAATTTTTCTTATGACCTTTTTTGAAGTCTGTATCAACCGAATACTTGAATAATATCTTTATGCATTCGGAAGGAGCGTAAGATCAAGGAAAAAGGATAACAGCTGACCGAATGCTTCAAGCAGCAAGTGTCTTGTCCATACAAACAAACAAAATTGTCAAAATATTACTCATGTATAATACAATCGCCCATCCATACCCATTTTGGTTTTAGATAGGAAACCTTTTCTAATGTATGAGAATAAATACGTTGGCTAGTGATTGTGTTTTTCAATGCACAGAATACAGCTTCCTTTAAGGTGCAGCTCTGCTTGTAAAACTATTTCAAGTAAATAAATAATCTCCGGAAATTATATCAGGCTGACCTCGCTTGTTTCTCGGCCTTGCTGTATAACAGAAGCACCCAACAATAGATTTACATATATAAATTTGAAAATGAATCTATATATACCGTCTTCCTTTAAGATAGATAAAAGTAACTTGCCTGTGCTTGTTACTAATTATTGGAGTCAAATCATCTTCGTCTTTGGATAATAATAATAATAATAATAATAATAATAATAATAAATCGACTGGTATTTTTAAAACGTCTTTCGGTGACAAATACCATCTTATTTCCTTATATCATTGGCTGCAAGTTTGTGTTACTTGTTATCATAGACTACCTCATCACTAAATCGGGCAACGAACTCAACTTCGACTTTTTTGTACCTCTAAATTAGAAAAGAGACAAGAAAAATCCCTACCTGCCCTGGAACTCAAGCAGAAGTCATGCAATGCCTGCTTTCCAAATTCCTCGTGTTTATTTGTGAATTCGACATCATGTCTATTTTTATTCACATCTCTTTTATCGATTAACATCAACCACATTCCAAACCTTATTTTCAACAAATATTATCAGCAACAGTCCCCATCCAACTACAGTCTTTGAAACACAATTTTTTAATTACTATGTTACTGTTAATAAGATGCTAGGCAAGGGGTAATATTCCCACTTTGGGCATTTCCCCATTATAGGTATTAATATATCCGTGATATAAAACCATCTTAATACACAGAGGGGACAGAACTGCTGAAAAAAAAAGAGGAGTGACAAACATCCATGCTTCTCAAAGAGATCTTTCTTAGTGAAAATAGTTATCGAAAATAAGTGCATATACCTAACTTTTATATTGAATTCTTAAAAATAAAGTTTCTTGAAAATTTTATTTTAGTTCTAATTGAGAGCTAAAGGATTAAGTTTACTATTTCTAGTAAGCAGAATACACTGGAGTTTTTCAAACAGAAATTATATAGATTGGAATATAAAATTTTGAGATTTAAAAGAAATTTCAGTTTTTCAGCCATTTTTGCGTGATCGACACATTTAGAGACAAAAGTTAATTCTCGGTTAAAAAAAAAACTTTCGAAAATAAAATATATACCTGTAACAAATTATTTTTAGAAAAATTAGCAAATGTAATACTAAATTAATCTGATTTACACAACTATAACTTATTTATAGCATGAAATGTAGAATAAACTGTTTTTAAACACAGAATTAACCTTTATAACCTCTCCACCATAATTGAAATGTGTTGACATGAGAGATAAGTGTATGGCGATCACAAGTGATATAATTGTACAATTTTTTTCCAGGAAGGAGAAGAAACCCTGAAACACATAGAAATGACAATAAAAAAAGAAAAATTGAAAATTATTTAAAAATATGATGGCTAAATTATTTTTTTTTTCAGTTTACGATCAGTAAATATAGTCATCATTTTATAATCTAGCAGCTTAACGTCTACAAGTCTTGGAAATATTTTAAAGATATTTTTGAAACTTTATAAAGTATTATAACTAAAAAAACAAAAAAAGAAATTGATTCTTTTAAAATTTCATTATTAATCGAAAAGAAATTTTCTACAGACTATTATGACATTATTTATTAAAACAAAAGCTTATTTGCTTAAGAAATTAGATAGTAAAATACAAAAATGCAATAAAACTATTTGGAGCAAATTTTCGGTAAAAGACGCTAAATGGTTTTAAAAAATACTACATAATTTACATTTCTCAATGAGTCTTGCGTTCAACTAATAAACCCATTTTTGTTTACAGAATTTAATTTCTTGAAATTCCATGAGTTTAGGTGGAAGGGGGTAGCAAATGTAAAAATATTTTAGAAATAAGTTAATTCATTTGTAAATAAAACCTGGAAGTTTTATTAAAATCCGACAATTATTTGATTTTTTTCAAGAATTTCCAAATTAATGTGTGTTACCGGAAAAAAGTGAGTTTTGTCAAATTACATTTTCCATTGTAAATTCTCGTAACGGTTTGGTTCCCCGCTAATGAAAATAAAGACAAAATTTTACTTAAATTTCGAACGTGTTAGAAAGAATTAAAAAATACTTTCATGTTTCTTCTTAATATTAAGAAACATTTTGATAGAAAAAGTTAATTTTTATTGAGTTTAGGACTTTTTTCTCTCCATACTGTGATGTTTTTTCAGCGATTTAGTGGAGGTACCTACATAAAAACAATAGTGTGAAAGGGGCGAAAAGAAAGAGGGTCTTTCTTGTAATATTTTCAAGCGAGAAAATGATAAGGTCGGCCGTGTTCTTCATGTTTCTCCTGAGACCATATTGGTTTTCTCTGTATGTCCGTCGTCTCCGTGGCCTACATAGCAACTAGCGTCGAAAGACATGCCTTCTCCAGAGACGGAATAAACAGCAACTGACTCGACAGTATGATCTAACGTCACTCACCGACCGTCACAAGACTCTCGTGACTTCATCTTAACCAAAGTAAAATAATGGCCCCTTTGCATTTCTACACTTATTTGTTGAAAGGGCTTATTCTGATTTTGTCGTAAGTTGACATTTGGGGCGTTTATAATTGCACTAACAGAAGGGTTGGTGGATATCGGCTCGGAACGAGAAATCGGAGAGCCGAGTTCGAATTCTTGTTGAATTCATTTCATTCACGTACGCGTAAATCCCCTTGGGAAAGGTATGAATCCGTCGCTTTTCCCTCCAGCTATGGGTTAAATAGTAGGACAAACTTAATTTGCAACCAGTTTACGGTTATATTGTGTTGAATACACCGGTTCCCGTCCGATCACCGAAGTTAAGCAACATCGAGCATGGTCAGTACTTAAATGGGTGACCATTTGGGAATACCAAGTGCTGGAAACGTAAGGACTAAAAATAAATGGTCCACCGGTCCTACAGGTTCAGGGGTTGGGTGCAGGGCTAAGAACCTTGCCCCGTAAAAAACAGTTTGTTACAGAAGCATCAACAAAAAGATATAGAATCAAACATAGCAAGTATATCGTAAGACTGGTTCTATACAATATTTACCAATCTTTTGTGTCTAATCATTTTCCGAGGATAAGTAGAACAAACCTTGAAACCCAGTCATCCATTCTTGTAATGGCCGATATGGAGCAAGTCATCTGTTCGGCAGATTGGAAGTTTTCAGAGCCGCGGAACCACCTCTTAATTGCTGAGGCTTTCAGTCCACCCGGACTCGGGAGCGGGATAGCACCTATTAGAGTCCCATCTATGGACGAATAGTGAATTCTCGAACAAAAACAAGATTATGAAACTATTAAAATACAGTTTTATACTAAAAATACCAGCAATACGTTTCTATATTTAAAAAAATATCAACAATATCTATTCATGACAGAATTATCAACAAATCATTTCATCTGCCATTTTTTAGGTTTCGGCTTTAAATAAATTTAGAAACCAATAAAGGTTGATATGCCGCGAAACAAAATTTACCAATAGATATATGTGTTACTGTACATATATATTTGGGGTTACGGCCATATCATGTTGAATACACCGGTTCTCGTTCGATCATTGAAGTTAAGCAACGTTGAGCCTGGTCAGTATTTAGATGGGTGACCGCTTGGTGAATACTAAGTGCTGTAAGCGTTTAGTGAAGGATGTGCGTTGTGGTGCAGTGGATATCGGCTCGGAAAGAGAAATCGGTGAGCCGAGTTCGAATTCAAGTTGAATACCCTGCATTCAAATTAAGCACTGGTACCCTTGGGAAAGGTAATAATCCGTTCCTTCCCTCCAGTTATGGGTTAAATAACAAGGGTAGGACTTGGGGACCCTGCCCTTAAAAAAACAAATCCCAATGAATCTTGATACTCGAAAAGAAAAAAGTATTACTAGACACAAAACTTATATAAAAACAACAATAAATTGTTGAAAGAAGAAGGTATTACCATCAATAAAAAAATTTAGTTGGAAATAAATGACCCGCCGAGGTGTTGATATGCCATAAAACCAACCAACATATATATTTATGGTGATAACATTAAATTATTGATCAGCCACGACAAATGAACAGCAGTACCTATTTTTTATAATCGCCTCACCCCAAGAAAGGCAGTAGTGCCACTGGTGCGCAGGGGGTTACATAATAGGAAAATGAAGACAGACAACAGGTCACAGTGGTGTCGGAGAATGGGTAAGAGAAGAACGGGTACATGATATAAAGAGAGCTGCGTGAGAGGGAATGGAAATCAAAGAGAGAAGAAATGACAGTTGACGTTGCATTTAAACTCTTGGAGATTGTAGCTATCAAAACAAAAATACGGAAGTGAGTTCTGCAGGCGGAGAGTGCGAGAACAGAAGCTGATAAAGTAAAAGTTGTGGTTACACTTGATTTTTTTCGCAGTAAAAAGGGGGCGAGAACTTGTTGCCAGTTTAGTAGATCGAGTAAATTCGCATAGAGGGGGGGGGCAGCGAGGAGCTAAGCTCGTCGAAGCAGAATCCGTCAAAGTATTTGTAGAAAAGACAGAGGGAAGCCATATCTTGTCGGTGAGAGAAATACTGGAGTCGGGCCACCAGGTCAGGATCGACTACATTGCAGATTCTTCTTTGGATTTTGTCGAGAACCCCAAGGGGAACAGCAGGTGCGCCCGACCAGGTATGACAGCAGTATTTATTGCACTAGCGGATGGTAGATTTGTAAATGTGTATGATGGATTCAGAAGAAAAAAAAATTCTTGGCCCGACACAAGGACCAGACCTTAGCAGTAGTTTCAGTTATTAATTCGATGTAGTCGTTCCGTTTAAGGCTAGCAGAGAAATTGAGGCTGAAGAGGCGCAGTGTATTGCATTCAAGGTGACTAGCATGCTCCATACTGATGGCGAGCAGAAAAGATTGTCTATGGTGATCAAAGGATAGCAGCTTCGTTTTGAAAGCATTAAAATTTACTAGCCATTTCTTACCCCAGTGCACCACTGACTAGAAGTCCTTTTCGATAGCAGCAGCAAGGTTTGCTTTGTCTGTATAGTTTAGTAATAATAAAATGTGTTGCTAGCCACTCGTATCCAGGGATGCTTGCCTACTAGGGCGGCTAGCTAATCCCCGTTGCAGACGATTATCAGGCACATTTGTGTTTGTTTAAAACACCCACAGAGCCCACGTTTGGTTTATACTGCAGCTACGAAGAGCGCATTATCTCGAGTGATCAACAGTCCGAACAAGACCAGTACGCTCAAACTCTCGGTCACGATGACTTCTGACTTCGTGCTAGTACAACCATCGACGGCTTCCAAAGAGTTCCATCGACCCAATTTCACTCACAAGGTTTGGGTGTGGTTTTCAGGCACTTTCCAAAGGTGCCGCACTCTGGGATCGTCACCTCCAGACCGAAAACATCAAGAAGCCACCTTTCTGATAAATCAACCCTGGATCAAACTTAAATCAGAAAGAGGACGTTCCAACCACTCGGCCATATTTGATACACGCTTGGGCAATCATGTCTGGAAAGAGACAACTGACTGAGCAGAAGACTATTCCGCAGTAGGTTGCTATTACTTTCTGTGGTAGACTGGTTGCCAGCCAAGCTATAGAACCTAATCTGTAATTTAACCCCTATTTGGAGGGAAGAGACGGATTAATACCTTCCCAAAGGTATTTGTGCGTAAGTGAATGCAAGATAATCAACTGGATTTTGAACTTTCTTGTTCCGTGCCATTAACCACTGCACCACAACGCACATCCTAACTCACATGTAACAATGCATCATAATAAAACAATGCATCATAACAATGCATCATAATAACAGTTATGCGATGGATAGAAGATGCGTTCTACAGTAAATCTTAGCAACATCACCATTTAAATCTTTTCTTCCTTTACTAAATCGAAAAGTTCCATTTTTTCCTTTAAAAGGAAGCACTTAATGGCTTCTCTTTGGCATGTCCGGGTTGATAACATCACTATTCTTGCGCTTTTAGAATATTATTAAGTAAAACTTCTGAATTACTTATTTCTTAGCCTGAACGCGGGGGGATGGTGGACAAGAGAGAAGAAATATTTTGGATTTCCAAAGCTTACACTCCAAAGCCTATATTAGGGATTAGTATATCTGTAATATACTAAACCCCCTAACACATCAGAAACGACTAGGGTAACTCAATCAGAAAATTATACATGAAAACATAGTATGTATAAAACTGAAATACACAAATATAAATCATACTTTAATGCTTTCTCTCTCCCTACAGATATACATATGTAAATTATAGAACATTTACATAATTTTTTTTATATATATCCACTACAAATCGTACATTTGTTTCGACATTGAAACTACAATGTTTTATATATATATATATATATATATATATATATATATATAAACAGTGAAGTTGCATGTTTTCATTCTTTATCACAGTGAATATTTTCTTTATTTCATTTATTCTTTCTTTTGTTGAGATCAGTTCTTTCTATATTTCGTTCCTATTTTTCTTCTTCCCTCTTTTCATTTAGTTGCATGTTTTCATTCTTTCTCACAGTGAACATATTCTTTCTTTATTTTATTCATACTTTCTTTTGTTGAAATAAGCTTTTTCTATAATTTTTTCTTATTTTTCTTCACCTTTTTATTTAGTTGCATGTTTTCATTCTTTCTCTCTGTCATTCTTTTTTAAAGAAAATTTCTTTCAATACTTCCTTGTCTTAGATTTTCTTCCCACTTTTTCTTTAATGGCTCGATTTCATTCTTTCTCTCCATTATCAATTTTTTCTTTCTTTTTTCTATATTTCTTTTTTTATTTTTCTTCACTTTTTCATTTAGTTGCTTGTTTTCATTCTTTTTACAGAGTGAACATGTCCTTAATTTAATTCTGTCATTCTTTTGCCGAGATAAATTCTTTCAATACTTCCTTCTAATTGTTCTTCTCCCCGCTATTTCTTTAATGGCTTGATTTCATTCTTTCTCTCCATTATCAATTTTTTTCTATACTTCATTCTTATTTTAATACTTTAAACTTTTACTTTATTTGCTTGTTTCTTTCATTCACTTCATAAAGAAAACAATTACTCCAAGGTATAATACAATAAAAAGTGCTCAATACAAAATTCAGCAAGAAGAAACTAGAGCAAAATATACTTAGTAAATAAGCTGCTTGAAGATACTTCACGGTTGAAACCCGATTTGCTAAGTGTGTATGTATATATGTATGTCACATAATGTCCTTCTCAGAGAAATCAAAACAAATAAAAAGGGCAAGTAGTTAAATGAAAAGGGACGAATGGAAAGGACACTGTCAAGCTTTGGTAATCTGTATTGGAGTTTTTGGGTATGTCGTGGTACAATGGATATCGCCTCGGAACGAGAAACCGGGGAGCCGAGTTCGAATTCCAGTTGAATCCATTGTATTCACTTACGTTCAAATACCCTTGGGAAAGGTATTAATCCATCTCTTCCTTCCAGTTATGGGTCAAATAGCAGGACAGACTGGGTTCTATAACCTTGGCTGGCAACCAGTCTACCGCAGAAAGCAATGGCAACCTACTGCGGGATAATCTTCTGCCCAGTCAGTCATGTCTCTTTCGAGACATGATCGCCCAAGCGTGTATCACGTATGGCACTTAACTGACTGTATACCTAGTGAACCAGCCATAAGCTGACTCATTTGATAGTTCACCAATAGAAGGGTTAACCAAGCATAAGGCTCATAATATTCATTGCAACGTGTATAAAGGTGGCCATATTTTCCCGAATATTGGCGATATAGTCACATTCAGTAGAGTGTCTGACTCATGAGGGTTAATCTTTGACGTTTCATTAAACAGATTACGTACTGCGCTGTATTCTATATTCATAAACTATGGTGAACATGGTCAACAATCTGTCTGTTCTTATTTCGGACGCATAGAAATATTGCTGTGGCCGTGGTCAGCCGAATCACGGCTGCTTGTCACATCAGCATTTCTTGTGGTTTAAGCAGCAACTGCCTATTCTCGCCAACGGGTTGTCACGTGACAATCAAGAGCCCCTTAAGACATCAGTATAGTTATCTTAAAGAATAAAATAATCGCTTATACTTGCTTTTCGGAATCACTTTACTCTTGTTTTTTTTTCTTTATATAGCTTATGTTTGTGCTTTGTAATTGGTATAACAGATTCTGCAAAAGTGGCGAGGCAGCAAAATCCTGAATCTGCGTCCGAAGATGCTGGAATGTTGGTGCCGGTGAGGAATTTTCTTCATTGTGTCCACTCAAAAGAGAATAAGTCAAGTGTATCTGACACGTTATTACCAGCATCGGAATAAACTTTGTTGAAATGAATTGAAACGTCAAAGTAGAAGTCATTCTCTCTCGCTCTCTCTTTGTACATTACTGTCTCACATACATAGATGTACGCAAGGAATATACTCATAAATTCTTATACATAAAAAGGCACACACACATATATACCAAACATATTATGCATACTATAACTCCGCTGTTTATCCAGTGTAGGAATATCTTTCAAATCACTCAGCAGTGTCTTCTAACTATATATAACTAGCAGTATAGCCCGGCGTTGCTCGGGTGTAATGAAAGCTTTAAAACTAATCCATGGTCCTGGAGCTCAGACTCTTTGGACGTTGGCACGAAAGACTAAAAAGTAATAGTTGTTTACAGTTAAAGCAAAAAAAATAAACTGAAAGAAAAATGAATGGATGTAAGTCAAATTTTGATTTCCTGGTATCGATATCAAATAAGTTTTTTTCGACGTAAACTGAATTTTGAAGGCTAAATAAGTCCTCTGAGTAAATGATATCATGGAAGAGACTAAGACCTACAATTATACCTACTTAGAGCCAAACCCAAAGCAAAAACTAAAATAAAAGGACTGAAGAAATACAGGCATACAGGCAGATAAAGAGACACGCACACAAACATCTTACCTTTTATATATATATATATATATATATATATATATATATATATATAGGAAAGAATATTAATAAAAAGTTTTGAATTTAAAAATGTACTTTTTTGAGACAGTATTTGTTTATTTTTATTATTGTATTTTATATTTCAGACCGCTCTCGGTCCTTCATCAGAAACGAGTGATTTTTAAATTTGAATTAGAAACGTATTTCACGATAGCGTCCGAATATTTTTTTTTGTGTTTACATCACGTGGTGTGTTTGTTCACAACATGCGGCACGTCCGTAGAGAAAGTCTGTTTTAGATAAAAATTTCTTGGAATATCTGAAACAAATTTTTAGCTATTGAAATATTTGTAAAGATTCAACACACCTAAGTCCCTATTTAACCCTATTTTAAAATTTAAAAAATGATTACAGGAACCTCCAATCAAACAAAAACATCAAAGACATTTTCGATAAACCACCCATAAATGCAAAGAAACAAACACCCAACAACTATCCTCACTTCTAACAAATATTTAAATAATACAAACCTATCAGGGAATTTAAAATGTGGGAAGCCTCGCTGTTTAATTTGTAAACATTTAGTAACAGACAAAACATTCTCTGTACCCAACACCAAAATAAAATTACACCCACCAAACCTTACTTGTGACAGCAAAAACATCATATACTTTCTCTTCTGCTCAATTTGCCCCAACAGTGGATATATCGGCGAATCCGGTAATAGCTTTAGAATTTCACTTCAATAATCACAAACTACATATACGACAAAAAAAAATGTATACTCCCCAATTGCAGCCCATTTTAATCAACCTGATCATACTTTAGAAAATTGCAAATGTTTACTTAATAGACTCCAATTTTAGTTCTACATACACATGCAGAAAGAAAGAAAAATACTGGATTTTAAAATTAAATACACACAAGCTAGGGTTAAATAGGGACTTAGGTGTGCTGAATCTTTACAAATATTTCAATAGCTGAAAATTTTTTTTCAGATATTCTAAGAAATTTTTATCTAAAACAAACAGACTTTCTCTACGGACGTGCCGCATGTTGTGAACAAACACACCACGTGATGTAAACACAAAAAAAAATATTCGGACGCTATCGTGAAATACGTTTCTAATTCAAATTTAAAAAATCACTCGTTTCTGATGAAGGACCGAGGGCGGTCTGAAATATAAAATACAATAATCAAAATAAACAAATACTGTCCCAAAAAAGTACATTTTTAAATTCAAAACTTTTTATTAATATTCTTTCCTATACATATTAAGACAGTATACGTGGATCATCACTTATATATATATATATATATATATATAATCGATTTTCTGCACTATTGTAAGAACTGCAACCTTGAAACTTCTGAATATCGTTTCTTATGTCTTTGTCTAAGAGTGTATCAAATTTGATTAAAATCGGACCACTCCTTCTATAACCCGATTTTTTCGATTATCGATATTTATTGGAGGGTACCTCGACACAAAACCTAGGTAAGAATACTCGCAGACGCTTTAGTACAACTATGTAAATTTTCAAGAAAACCGGTTCAGCCGTTTCGGGGTTTATTGTTAACGGACACACAAAGTTCCGTTTATAAATAAGTTCAGATATCAATCCCTATATATACGATGTAATTACTTATATATTAGGTACAATATGAAAATAAAAATAATCTGTGCATCGTGTCCCTTCATGACATTATCGATCATTGCTCTTCACTGTTTCCTGTCCATTGCAGGTTTTAGTAAATTTTGATCTTTTTACTGTATCTCCTAAACCCAGTTCTGGCATACATATACACAAGCTTCTTAGGTAAATAATGCGCTGTTTCCCTCTGTCCATCTTGCCTTCAATATATCCTGTTAGTGTCAAATTTACCAAGCCCTCTTTCCTCATTATGTGGCCTAGAGATTTCAAATGTCCCTTGCAGATGTTAAATGTAAGTGTCCTTTTTGCTTTCATTTTCTCTAAAAGTTTGCTCATTGGTATTCTCATCAGCATTCTGTAGAACCACATCTGTTCAATTTTCTTCATTTATGAGCAGACTGTTTAGTATTCACTGTTATATAGTTCAATATAGCTCAGTACTCTTTTCTAACAAAACTTTTCTTTTTCTTAATACTCTGCTTAACTTTTGAAAGTCATATTTCGCTATCCCAATGCGCCTTCGGATTTCGGTGTTGCACTCAGTTAAAAAAAAACTTCCTGGATATTTTAATTTATGTATGATTCATCTTGCATGTTGGGCTGTTACGTTTTTCTAACAACTATGCATTCTGTCTTCTAGCAATTAAATAACTAATAATAAAATAGAACAATTTTAACGATACACAGTTATCAAAATGATATGGCAGACAGTTCTTAATCTCGATATAATAAGAGATAATGAGTGGTATATCAGATAACAGACGTGGCACTACGGACATATTCAAGCATCTGTGTATCTATCTGTATATGTGTGGGTTGGTTGGTTTGTTTTTATGGCATATCAACCTCGGCGGGTTATTTATTGCCAACTAAATTTTATTTATTTATTGCTGGTAATACCTTTCTTACAACAATTTATTATTGTTTTTATATATGTTTTGTGTCTAGTAATACTTTTTTCTTTTCGAGTATCAAGATTCATTGGGATTTGTTTTTTTAAGGACAGGGTCCACAAGTCCTACCCTGTTATTTAACCCATAACTGGAGGGAAGGGACGAATTATTACCTTTCCCAAGGGTACCAGTGCTTAAGTGAATGCAGGGTACTCAACTGGAATTCGAACTCGGCTCACCGATTTCTCTTTCCGAGCCGATATCCACTGCACCACAATGCACATCTGTCACTATACGCTTACAGATATGTGTGGGCATGTGTGCGTTGTTTAATAGTTGATACATTTATAGGGGAGATTGATCAATATCAGCGATAGGGTTTTTATAGATATAGACAGTGCGGAAATAGTAATCAATGCAATATGTCGATTAAAAGTTTCACGATTCAATGCTATCCTCAGACCAAGTGTCATTACTTTTATTGCGTTGTATATCCATGTGTTTTGTCCCTTTAGGACGTAGGCGATCATAACTTTCCACGTCTCCCTATCCCTGGTGGCTCTTAACACGCTTTCTCCTGTTACACCACGCAACCCCCGTCTCTCATCCACCTGATCAGGTCCTTCAAATATGTTATCTGCTGCTTTTTCCCTGTCTCTTTTCCCCTCTATCTGGCCTGTTAGTATCAGGTTCTCCAAGCCTTTCTTCCTCATTACATGTCCCAGGAATTTAGTTGTCTCTTCCTGATGCTCAGTATTAATTTCCTTTTCGTTCCACCCATTCCAAAATCTCATAATTGCTCACATGCTCGATCCATGATATCCGCAGCATCCTTCTGTAGAACCAGCATTCACTGCTATATTTTAGAACTGACATCATATAACAATCCAGTACTCATTTTTTTTTTGTTTCTAGCAAAACTTTCCTGTTTCTTAATATTTACTCAGCTTTATCACCTTTTGTGGTATGGAACACTTTTCTTTTTTACACTATTTACATTATTCGGACTATTATCCTCATCTTTGTTATTTGTACGACGTTTTGGCCGTTTTACACTCCAGCCTTCTTCAGGTGCTAGGAATTTCGAAACGAACCCTTTATTACAGTCACTGGGGTATATGACCTTCATTTCTTGCGTAGTCATGAGTTATCTCCCTCTAACCCTGTAAGTTACTTGCTTACCACTGCTGTAACCTGGTAGTGGACAACTTTTTGGGTTAGTTCACAGGAACTAACCAACATCTATATCCACTTAAGGACAAAAACAACTGAATTTCTGGGAAAAAATAACTTACAGCGTTAGAGGGAAATAATTCACGACTACCAAAAAGAGGCTTTATGCAAGGAATGAGAATGATTGACCCCAGTGATTGTAATATAGGGTTCGGTTCGAAATTCCTAGCACCTGAAGAAGGCCCGAGTATAAAACGGCCAAAACGTCGTAAAAATAACAACAAAGATGAGGATAATAGTTCGAATAATGTAAATAGTGTAAATACTACCTCATCTTCGAAATATAGACAAATATTTTTTGTTGTGTAATTAGTATTATTTTTTTTTTTTTTTTGCTTCTTGTTCCCTACAAGTAATATGTACGCTCTGTTACGTTGGAGTGTTGAATGTCTTGGTGTGGTTGAGCACTTTCGGGGTGGGGGTGTCTATTGCCGCTTATATGGCCCACTTTCACATCGAATGCTTTAACTATTCCGGCTTTCATCGAGTACTTTTCAAAACACCAACATTAAATCACATTTCCGTTGAGGGATTTTTCTCCCTCAGGGCATTTATGGTTATTTTAACGTCTTAACCAAATTTGGTTATCACACTCGTCCAGATTGTACGATGCCAACACCTTTATGTTTTTACTATCTTACACTTTTTTTTAAATGTCCCTGCGTTGGTTAAATAAGCATTCCGGTCGGCTACCTGATAATTGCACGTTGTGCATGAAACTCGAGTTGTGCCGGTTTCGGTCTTTTCATGAAGAACCAAAAGGGGTGTGTGTATGTTTTATATATATATATATATATATATATATATATACACACATACATACACACACTGGCGCATGATATATCATACGCTAAAAGTATCTCCTTCTACCGAGCGCCCATAGATCAGAGGTAGAATCGCCGATTGACGCCAATTCGGTCGGGTTTCAATCCTGGGTAAAAGCAACCAGATGTCTAACCGTACTGATGAGCTGTGATACAGCGAAACAGATCTGTCTGCGGATGACTAATATTATATATATATATGTAAAAAATAGTCCATATCACAAAAGGTGGAAGAGCTGAATATGTGTGTGTATATATATATATATATATATATTTATTCAGCTCTTCCACCTTTTCTGATATGGACTATTTTTTTTATTTTAGTGCGTAATTAGTACATTTCTGTTACTTGTTCCATACGCATATATTAGTGGCACATGGTTTAAAAATCGCATTGAGGTGTGAAAGTCATCCGGGAATGTTTATTCCCAATCCTTTTAGTGCGATCTCATTCCCAATAACCGTTACAGGCCGCGTATGAATACATACCCGTGTGTTTCTATGTGTATACATGCTTATAAAGAGATTAAATTATAAATTAACCACTAGATATTAATAACAACAACTAAGTAAAATGGAAAAATTATAACATAAAAGTTAGTTGACAGATTTATTTTTAACGTCGATCTTAATCGCAACATGCGACATTGAATTTTCTCTTCGTTATTAAATCGATAATTTTCTCGTTTGCCTTTGGCAGATTTGAAATGTCAGCATCAATAGCATTTTGGCGCCCATTAAGTAAACCATAAAAAATATACTTATCCCCAAGATTTCTTCTTCTATGTGCTCTGTCCCTTCAGGACGTAGGCGATCATAGCTTTCCACGTCTCCCTATTCTTGGTTGCTCTTAGCACGCCTTCTCCTGTTACACCATGCAACCCTCGTCCCATCATCCACCTGATTAGGTCCTTCAAATATGTTATCCGTTGCTTCCCCTTGTCTCTTTTTCCCTCTATCTGGCCTGTTAGTATCAGGTTCTCCAAGCCCTCCTTCCTCATTGCATGTCGCAGGAACTTTAGTTGTCTCTTCCTGTTGCTCAGTATTAATTTCCTTTTCGTTTACATCATTTCTAGGACCTCATCATTGCTCACATGCTCAATACATGATATTCGCAGCATCCTTCTGTAGAACCACATTTCAGTTGCTTCAAGTTTTTCCTTCATCTTTGATGATATTGTCCAGCATTCACTGTCATATTGAAGAACTGACAACACATAACAATCCAGTACTCTTTGTTTTTAGGGAAATTGTCCTGTTTCTTAATATTTTACTCAACTTCTGGAATGCTTCCTACGCCATGCCAATTCGCCTACGGATCTCTGTGTCGCACTTTCCGTCTTTTGTTATAACACTCCCCATATATTCAAATTTTTGTACCTGCTTGATTTTAGTATCCCCGACCTGTATTTGGCATATTGGAAGGAAAAAAAAGAAAAAGGAAAAAAAAGAAGAAACGAATGAAGATACACGCGAAAGATGAACTAATCATAGTAAACAGGTTGGGCCAAAAGTAGATTTTGAGATTACGTTTTTTTAAAATCGTTTCACCCCAAGGAAGGCCGTACTGCAACTGGTGCATAGGGGGTTACAGTGAAAGGAGAGGGAAGACAGGAAAGAAAAAAAAACACGTTACAGAAGATGTTGAAGAAAGGGCAAGAGGAATATGGGAGTCAATGAGATAGAAGATGGCAAATGACGTTGCAGTTAAAACCTTTGGAGGTTGTAACTATCAGGAAAGCAAGTACGGGGAAGGCAGTTTCACAGGCGGAAAGTGTAAAGAAGAACTGCTAGAAGAAGTGGCGGCTTATTTTTACAGTAAAAGGGTGGAACCTAATTGCCAATCTAGTTGCACGAGTAAATTCATTAGGGTAGAGTATCAGGGAATAAAGCTCATGAGAGCAAAAACCGTGAAAATAATTGTAAAAAGACACAGACCAGTCACATTTCATCGGTGAGAAAGTGACTGAAGTCGAGCTGCCAAATCGGGACCAATTACATTGCAGATCCTCCTTTATTTACATTGTTCGGACTTTTGTACTTATTTTTATTTTCATATTCACAACGTTTCGGCCGTTGTACGTTCCAGCCTTTTTCAGGTGATTGGAATTTCAAACCGAACCATTTATTTCGATCATTGGGGGTATATTGTTCTCGTTATATATATATATAAATAAAAGGTTCTGTTTGAAATTCCAACCCTTGATCAGATTTCAACCAAAATTGGGTCACTCCTCAAGAATGATATGAACCTTTGATGAACATAATTTTTTCGAATCGATTTACTGGGTACGACAGAAATACTTAGAATTTACGAACTCTTCTCCTCCGAGACGCCTTGTGCGAATTCGACCAAAATCAGGGTCCGAACCTGTGATGTACATAAAAAAATTTCGAATTAATGCAGTGTTCGTCAAAAATATCAACGACAAACATAACTTCGGGTGATCTTTTGCGCACTTTTATGCATTTCTCTTAGACGCTTCACTCAAACTCAACCAAAATCGAATCACTAGTACATCAAGACCTGATGCCTTGAGATGCGAACAAAAACTTTGGCACACACAGGGTGAGGCAATAATTAATAGAAAATGTCCCTTTTTGCGGTCGTTTAGTTCTCCGAAACGCTTAGTAGTATTCCGACAAAAATCGGGTTTTCTTTGTAACTTCTAACTCATCATATGCCATAACAATTTCATGTTTTCTACAAGGTGCCAACTCCTCCGACATTGCAAGTACAATGCATCCACTTCTGTGTTACAATGTCATAACATCACAGGCTCCTGTAATGCCTGTCTTTGCTCTTCCAATTGTATATATATCATTCCCATTTATTGGCAGAATTGACCAAGCATGAATCCCATTTTACAAATACAACAAAAACCAATACTTCGAATTATTTTAACTTACGCGTCACGACAACCTATTACCCGAGCTTTCTGCATAAGCAGTTGACCTTACCATTTCAACATAGCTACTAAAGAAAAAGAAAACGAAAACTAGCAATGTAGGCTATATAGCTAGTTTACTAATATAATTATTACACTGGTAATTAAATTTTATTGTTAACAAATAAAAGTGCTTAAATTGGATTAATGCAGTTGCTCAAACAGTTGTTCATCATAAGTTACACAGGATTGAATCTACCCCTTACGCTTCAAACATTTTTCCACAAGTTTCATTTCTATTAATTTCTTGAAATGCATTTATGTAACTTTTCAAGTCACCAACATTTCTTGATTTTCGTCCATAAACTTTTCCCCTAAGTACTCCCCAACAGAAGAAATCCATAAGGGTCAAGAGAAGTGAAAGTTTTGTCCAATCAATTGCCTTCATCGGCCAATCCATTTTCCAGGAAAGTTTTCAAAATACACACGGACTGCTTTTGAATAATGTGGAAACAATGTACCCCATAATATAATGGATACACAAACATATTCCACCTACTTTTGGACAACCCCCACCTCTCTCTCTCTCTATATATATATATATAGAGAGAGAGAGAGAGAGAGAGATGTGTGTGTGCTGGAAAGTTTTTGGACAAAAAGAAGTTATTCCACCTCTCTTTCTCATACACACACAACAACAACTGGTTTCGTCATTTGTTAAGATTTTGGAAAAGTAATCGGGCTGAGACCATTTCAGCACCTCTCGAGCAACCAGACACTTTTGTATATATATTTATATAGGTATGTAGATGTTTATCAAATTTATATATCCATACATACACATATATCCGAAGATGCACTGGAATAATGAAATACAACCTCAACAAAATATTAAGAGATAAGAAAACTTCGTTACAATTGTTGTTAAATTGTTATCTAATATAGTCTAGATGACTGTATACTTGTAACTGAGGATCCCCGCCCAGACGTTTGTGTTTATTTAACATCCACAGAGCCCACCTGTAATTTACACTGCAACTATGTTAAGCGGACCTTAGTTACAGTTTCTGGGAGAGAATGGATTATCTAGTGTGATTAACAGGACGCTCAAACCATCGGTCACTCATGTATTCTAATGTTGAACAATGTCTTCACGGATAAAAAAAAGACTTCTATCGACGGATGAAGAGAATATCATTCACAGAAAATGTGAGCAACGAAGGGGTAGTTTTCAGAAAAATGAGAACGAAGAAGAATGAGACTGAGAAAGCGACAGTTGGAATGTTTGGAGGCACATGATGAGGGAAGCGGGCCGAGAGAAATGGACGCTCACTGGACAGACTGGAGACAACAAAAGAGAAAAATAAAAACACAAGGTAACTTACCTTAGAAACATGAAAAACATGGCAGAGCAAGGACAACAAAAGTAAAGTGTCAAAACATACGACGACGGAAAAAAGATGGGATATCAAGAAACAATCTCCCATGTCCTAAAGAGACAAGACGCAAAAAAGATATTCCCGCATATACAAAAATGTATACAAACATATGGGATATATATATATATATGTGTGTGTGTGTGTGTGTGTGTGTTGAATTGTGATGTTTTGGCGTAAAGATTGTTGCTTTTTGAGTAGTTTTACTGAGAAAAAGCATATTAGCAAGCAGTTTTTGTATCACAAAGTGCTCAATATCTGCGTGGAGAGAGAGCGTTGATAGTTTTAGTGCAAAGAATTTGCCACTTTAACTGAGCAGGTTCATGCTGATTTCAAAGCTTCGTGAGGACACTTATGTCGTCTTCACTCAGTCGACATCACCTACTTAGTTAAGCTGGCAAATTCTTTGCACTAATATATATATATATATATATATATATATATATATATATATATATATATTAGTACACATCGCTATATACACTTAATATGAATATATACTTCTACTTTTAGGTCTCGGCATAAATCAAATTAAAATTATACATTTTATCAATGAAAAAAATGACATCCCAGATTTATAATTTTATTAACCTTGATTATTACCTTAATCAACGCTAGTACAAAAAAAAAAAAAAAAAAAAATTCTAATCCAAAACGGTCAGTTCATATTATGCACCTGATGATTGCGTAGTGCATGAAACACACGCTTTACATGTAGGACTTTATATATATATATATATATATATATAGACACACACACACACACACACAAATGAATAAGGAAGTAGAAAATAATTGAAACGTTCAAAACAATGCTCAATATAAAAATAGAGCAATGAAAATTCATTGTTAATTACACTTATATACAAACTACAAAACTGCACATTCTGTTTCGACATTGTTCTTTCAATGTCGAAACAGAATGTACAATTTTGTGGTAGTTTGTAGATGTTCTAAACTATAATTAATAATTATATATATATATATATATATATATATATATATATATATATATGTGTTTGGTTGGTGGGGAGAGAGAGAAAAAAAAGAAAATTATTGGATTTATTTTTGATCCAACATTTTTCGTTAGTGGATATCCGTGTTTGAATTATTCTAAAGAGTGTGTATGACGTCTCTTATTGACATGGGTCGTGTAGACCTAAGAAAATGTTCGCCCCACCTGTGCCTCATCTTTGATATGATAAACTGTGGTGGATAGGAAATTAAGAATTAAAAACAACTTTCTTCATCAATTTCACAAAAATTCAATAAGACGTGTGAAAATCTGGTTGTGC
The DNA here is from genome assembly GCA_037127315.1 of Ascarosepion bandense. Taxonomy (NCBI): domain Eukaryota; kingdom Metazoa; phylum Mollusca; class Cephalopoda; order Sepiida; family Sepiidae; genus Ascarosepion; species Ascarosepion bandense. Next base: position 32,404 of record JBBBDQ010000730.1, read on the forward strand.
TTAAAAAAAGTCGAAACCGGATTTCGATGTTAAATCGGTTTTCTGACCAATGGGAGCAATATGCAAGACTAAAAAAAGACTGCGATCCAGTGCGAAAAGTTTAAATGACTATAAATGACTTCGATCAGCGTCAGTCAGACAGTCAGATTAGAGCAGCGAGAAATACAACTAAAATGTAACGGGAGAAACTTCAAGTCGACCCGGACATAAGTTCGCGTCGCACACTGTCCTCTTTTGCCTTCGTGTGCTGATTTCTTTTACTACTACTCCATTCAAACACATAAACACATTCCTACCAAACAAACGCTCATATTAACTATTTCCAATTAACTCTTGAAACACTTAACTCGTTACTTGTTGCTCATTGAACATTAACTTCTACTATTCATGTTATCCTTTATATCAATAAATTTCTATTTTAACATGCAATTTTATTCTTCCACACAAATCCAAACAACCAACCTGCTACTAACCTAATAATTCTGAATAAAACTTGTAAGCTATAGGGAGTTCGGCTATGTATGACACAAGGCCGAATTAATAAACATAAACCATCTCCCCATAGTTACAAAACCACCATTTGATTCTACATGCTTCAGCTCGCTCGGCCACAGAGATCTTTACATTTTAGATTCTAGTATTTCCGCTTTCTATAGACCATTACACAAACGTTTATTCCATGTACAAATCTAAAGATTATGACTATAATATTATCATGTTGGTGTTGCACATTGATGTAGTCAATGAAAATTCTGTTCTTGAGACATGGTGCTGACAGGACTCCTCACAACTCAACAACTTTTCGGAGGAATCCTCGCAGAGTAAACGATGGCAGTTTCTGGAACCTTACAATCTTAATTCTAATTTTTCTAAGTCCTCTTTTAGCTTTCAAACTAGTCTTCCAGGCATACCCATTAACAAGGAAATTATACCAACTGCCAAGTTCCATTGCTTCTTCAACTACCGTGTCAAATCCTAGTATTTTTCGATCTTTCAGAGTTCACTCTTTCGAACAGCAATTATTACTGCCAATATTATTTAGCTGTAGCTTTTATTACAAAATGTTACAATGCTAATGAAAGTGTTAAAATTCTGACAATTCTGAGACATTTTAAACTGGGCACCAAAGCCGATGGAAACTAATACTTAACAGCTGAAGTTTCTGGGACATGTATCGAGGAAGGAGGGTTTGGAGAATCTGATACTCACATGTCAGATAGAGGTTTAGAGACAGGGGAAAGCAAAGCTTAACATATTTGACGGGTTTGAGCAAGTGGATGGCAGAGCAGAGTTTGGATGGAGTAACAGGAGAAAGCATACTATAAGCCACTAGAGTTCGAGAGATGTCGAACGCTACATCCTGATGGAACACGACACGTAGAAGAAAAGAATGGAATAATAAATTTAAATATTAATCATCTGAGAGACGACTCTCTCCCTTCCATCATCATTGCTGATTATAAGCTCCAGGAAAATAACTCATTGCACCTTATCTAGCTAACGTTCTTATTGACATGGGTTAGGGAATTTTGTTTAACGGCATACCAACCTCTGTGGGTTATTTAGTGCCAAAAAAGTGGGGCTTGAAGGTATTTTTCTTTTTAATGTTCGGTTATAATGAGAAGGTTGCTTTAATCAGAATTTGATGAAAAGTTCTTTAATATTTTTTTATTTTAGAAAACTGAAGTTGTCTTCTAGTTTTGTATTAAAAATCTATTGCTAGTCATAATTTTTTCCCCATTCAAAAACTCTTTTGCTGGTCATAATTTTTTTCCTTCAAATGTATCATGACAATTTCTTTTTCCCTTAAAAATTTATAATGGCAATTTTTCTTTTTATTAAAAAATGTATTATGGCAATTTTCTTTTCCTTCAAAAATTTATTTTCTTTTAAAAGTCTATTTTCATGTATATAGTTCTATAAAAGTCTATTTTTATACTTTCATATTGTTTTGATCCCAGTTTGAGGGTTAACTATTTGCCCATAGCTGGGACCTTAACAAGTGCTACCACTCTGAGTCAGGGTGGACCTTGGAACCTCAGCAATTAAGGTGGTTCTATACTCCTCACAACCTCCCAATCAGAGGCCTTGCTGCCAGATGCAGTTTATCGCCATACCCAGGACGCAGCTGACGTGAAGTGAAATGGCTGTATTTAAGCTTTTGCTGGGTCGGTGGCTATGAAATTTGGTTCATTGTGTCGTGTGAGACAATATTTCTCTCCGGAACCGATCTTACATACCTACGTCAACCATTCGTTCATACTTACAATATTGCTGCCACATATCAAGGAGCTCAAGATAAATATCAGGAGCATTGGTTTTATAAGATCCGAATCAGCAATATTTCTGGCCCTGATCTGGCGGCTCGGCTTCAGTCATTTACCCACTACCGTAAAGTTTTCTCTGTGCCTTTTTTTTTTTTTTTTAAATAAATATGTTCATGGTAATTGTTCGGATGAACTTTTCGCTGTGGTTCCTTGACTTTATAAATTTAAGCGCAATGCTACGCTGACGTCGAGATCTCAATTTACGATTGACTTGGTTAGGTGTAGCCATAAGTTCTATGCTAACAGTTTCTTCTTCTGTACTTCTCGTCTTTGGAACTCTTCCAGCTCTATACTTTCCAGCCAACTTTAATCTGAAAAATTTAAATGCAATATTAATCGCTATCTACTGTTCTCCTGATTACGCATTTCTTTCTTTCTGCTCACTATGAATGTTTCCGTTCCTTATTCTTCCACACCTTGTAACCCTTTACAGCCTTGCTTGGGGTGATAATGATAAAAACTGTTGACTAGAGATCAACTATGTGAGAATAATGTGTTTTAAACATACATGTACAAAGAGAGAATCATAAAATATGGACACAAAACCTCAGATATACTCATAGCACATCGAGACTGATTTTTTTCTTTTACTGCTTATCAAGCTTTTTGGGGTTATTTACATTGTTTAGACTGATTTCCTCATCTTTATTGTCATACTAGCAGTATAGCCCGGCGTTGCTCGGATGTAATGAAAGCTTTAAAACTAATCCATGGTCCTGCAGTTCAGACTCAGTCTAAAGAATATTTGTGTGAAGTTTGGTGAAAATCGGATAAAAATTGTGGATTTGTATAAAGGACATCCAGACAGATAAACAGACACACACAAAAATCTTTCCTCTCTCTCTCTCTCTCTATATATATATATATATATATATATAGATATATTAATCGATTTTCTGCACTATTGTAAGAACTGCAACCTTGAAACTTCTGAATATCGTTTCTTATGTCTTTGTCTATGAGTGTATGAAAATTGATTAAAATCGAACCACTCCTTCTAAAACCCGATTTTTTTCGATTATCGATATTTATCGGGCGTACCTCGACACAAAACCTAGCTAAGAACACTCGCAGACGCTTATAGTACAACTATGTAAATTTTCAAGAAAATCAGTTCAGCCATTTCGGAGTCTATAGGTAACGGACACTCACACACAGACAGACAAATTCCATTTATAAATAAGTTTAGATTTCTGACGTTTTATGCTCCGACCTTCTTCAGGAGACTGGAATTTTGAATGGAACCCTTCATTTCGATCACTGGGGTAGATTGTTTTCGTTCCATTAGTCATGTCACTTCCGAATGTCAGTTCATTTAACTCAACTTTCTAAGTTTTTGCTTGCCCTTATCGAACTCTTCGGGTCAAGTCACTGGATCTAACCAACTAACGCTTTTACCTATTGGCCGTGTCCTTCAAAACATCAATGTATGAGTTTTCATAAATAAATATAAATATCAGTAAATATCAGTAACTAATTTTACCAGAGCTCATATTAAAATGTTGGTGTTTTTAAATGGTTTTTTCTAGCACTCCGTATTGCTGACTATTGTATTCATTTCTATGCTTGGCTGGCTTGGAATTTTTTTGTAGTCCAGCATATGCGCTGATTCTTTGTTTTTTTTTTTTGCGGGGAGATGGTATTTAAAGCCGAAACGTATTTTGTAGTGTAAGACTTTTTTTTTAATGAATATGACACTAACAATTTTGGAAGAATAACAGTGATTCTTCTTCGTAGAACTATTTAACCCATAGCTGATGGGAGGAGATAGATGCATACCTTTCCCAATAGAATTTGTGCGTAAGTGAATTCGACTAGAATTCGAAATCACCTGCTAGATTTCTCATTCCAAGGCACTTTATATTACAGCACCCGTACAGTCACTAGGATACAGATAAAGTGAGATATTGTGTGTGGGGAGTAGGCGGGGGCGGGACAGTCAAAACAAAAAATGATTAAAGAAAAAAAAAAGAATAAAAAGGGGGAACATAAATTGTATGGAATGGGTACAAAATAAGAAACAGAAACAAGGGGGAAGAAAGGAGGGATGGACAAAAACGGGGAAGCTCAAACTATATCTACGCAAAATTGTGTGGAGCGAATTGTAATGTTGTTTAAGGAAAGGTACGAAGCAGACAGTTTCGAAAAGAAATCTATAGAAAAAAGCCTACTCCTTTTCTTTTATGGAAGAAAAGAACAACTTATTTCCGTTTCTCTGAAACGTGTCTATTTTTGTCAATTTAATTGTCTGAGAGAGAAAGGAAGCCACGTATGCTTGCTTTCCCCCGTTTCACTAACTTTCACTTCCCATCATGTCCTTTCTTACTCAAACGTCCGGCTGATTTTTCCCCGCATCGATTGCCCATTTGTCCAACGCCTACCACATCTACTTAAGCGTCTAACAGTGTTCTTCCATCGACACCTACCTGTGGACTCGGCAGCAATGGTGAACTACGGCAGATGTACATTCCCATATTCTATAGAATTTATCGAGAAGAATATGAAAATTAATATTTTCCAGAGAGTAATTTTGCTTATATTGGAATGTCATAACGGTCAAATTAGAAAGTGATGTTATAGGCACGAGATTTGGCAAGAATTCAAGTTTAGGTTTTGGTTGACCACAAACGGCACCACCCCTGTCCTCTTCATCAAATTTCGAGAGATTGAAATTTTGATCTTTTCCTCGTCATCTAACCTTAAAGACTCCCACGGTTCGACTTAGAATATCAGTTTCTGTTGCGTTAGTAAGATAATGAGGGGAGCTGTCGCAACAAAAACCAACCGAACTTAAGATTAAAAAATATAAAAATAACTACAAATGATTAATCAAATCGTAAGCGCTACTACTAATGCTGCTACTACTAATGCTGCTACTACTAGCACTCAGGTGCCATGAGTGATGTTCGTTTTTGCAATCATGTCTGTTTGATTCATAGTTAACTTGGAAAAATTTTGCAGTAAACTCGTTGTTAACTAAGTATAAGAACCGGTATGTCATTATACGAGGGTCATTCAATAAATAAGGTTAATTTTTTCGGTATAAAGACTTCTAATAAAGATAGAAGCTTACTTTTTATTTTTCAACGTAGTCTCCCAGCAGTTTCACACACTTTTCCCAGCAGTGTCACACACTTTTCCCATCTGTGCACAAGCTTCCGTATTCCCTCAGCCTAAAAATCTTTGGACTGATGTCTCAGCCAATCGATCACAGCACTTTTGACTTCATCGTCGCTTTCAAACTTCGTGCTTCGCGTGAACGCTTTCAACGGACCAAACAGGTGAAAGTCTGAAGGGGCAAGGTCTGGGTTGTAAGAGGGATGAGGGAGCAGTTCCCAGCCCAGCTCGTTGATGGTCTGTACCGTTTGGGCTGCTGACTTTCAAGTAAGCAAGGTCTTGCTGTCCCAACGTATATAACCCATAGCGCAGAGAGAAGAGATACATTATCACTTTTCTCAAGGCTATATGGTCATATGTAAATGTAACGAACTAAGATTAGAATTCGAACTTGACTCTCCGATTTTTCATTCGGATCTATTATAATCACACCATCCGCACATGGAAGCTTAAGGAAATCTGTATTTCCAAGCGGTCGGCGATTTAGGTACTGACCGGGCAAAACGTTGCTTAACTTCAGTGATGGGACAAGAACTGGTGTTTCAGTATAATATAGCCGTAAACTACTGACACTTATGAGCAGTGTCCTTTTTATTACATTGGCGACCATGGATCTTCACAATTTTCTGTCCTTTGTAGCTCTTAAAACTTTTGTCTATCTCTACTAATCCCTGTTCTGTCATCTATTTACTTAAGCTCTTCAGGTAGGTTATGCGTTTTCTTCTGTCCCCCTAGTCTCCAATCTATCCTGCAAGCATCAAATTTTCCAAACCCTCTTTTAGATTTTGTCTTATTGTCATCTTTCCTAATCCCTGTTATGACAAATATTTACGCAAGCTCAATTAGTATGTTACGTGCTGTTTTCCTCTGCCCTTGCCCTTTAATATGTCGGGCCACTGTCAAATTTACTAAACCCGCTTCCCTCATGATGTGCCCTAAAAATTTCAAGTGACTTTTTGATGTTAAGTATAAGCGTAACATTTATTCTATTTTCTCAAAAAAAAAAAAAAAAAAATCTGCTCACCTGTTCTGTCCATGGTATTCCCAACATCCTTCTGTAGAATCACATTTGTTATATTATCCGGCATTCCCTGTCATATAGGTGGAGCGATAATACATAAGAGTTCGTTACTCTCGTCGGTGTTTCTAACGTATTTTCCTGTTTCTTAATACTTTGTTCAGCTTTTGGTAGGCATTTTCCCAATGTAGCTTTATATTTCTATATTGGATATTCCTTATTCTGTTATAAGATTAAGGGTGATTGAAAAGTAACTCTTTACTTTATAAATGAGTGGCTAGCCAGTAGTCCTGGCATTTTTCGTTGGGGTTGGTTAAAGGAGCAAGTCTACTATAACAAATCAAGACTTTGAAAGAACTTGAATGGCGAATACAATAAGTTATGTCTTCCATACCATAAGAGTTCCTGGTAAAATCAAATGATGTGGTTCTAAGACGGCTCAAGAAGCTAGTAGCGAAGTCAGCTGCCAATATATTTTTTAAAAATAAAAGCTTATGCTAAAAGCTTTCCTCTCATATTTATTTCTTTTAAAAATTAGTGAATAAATAAATTGTATTTTAAAATGGGGTGTTACTATTCAATCATCCTGTATGTAACTAAAGACATGACTTACCTCGGAATTCGAAACGAGCGCGAACATGTCTTCTATGCAAGATAACAAAAAAAGAAAGATGGCCGCTATTGAAGACAATTTATGCGTGCCTATCTCGTCCAAAACGAGACGCTATTTGTACTCATGCAAATTTTGGCCGTCTTGGAATGGCATAAAATGTTGGTGCTAGTGATGCTGTGGGGTCAAGATTTTTTCGGCGGATTGCGTGTGTCGAAGTTGCGGATTGATAGTCAGACTGACAAAGAGGAAGTAAGAGCGGCTTAGTTGGTGTCTATTTCACAACTGCCCTGTGTAACGGGACGAGAAGGGGAAACCTGAAATCAATTTCCTTGAAGCGACCAAAGAAAGAAGGAAAGAAAAAACAGCTGGCTTGCCGGCGAGCGAGGGTCGCACGGCACTTTTTGACCCCCACCTTATCATCACTCATCTTTTTTTTATACTACACTGTATATTTAAACTTTGGCACTTGTTTGATTTTGGTATCTCTAATTTGTAATTTGACGGTCTCTTCCTTCTGCTGACAACCATAAATTCTGCACTCATACAATTTATGTTTAGTCATTTTTGACACCTTTCACGACCGCCTGTAGAATTTTCCTTTCGTTTCATTTCCGCGTCTGCTATCAACACTGTGTCATCTTCATATCTTAATTAAGAATATGGCCGCCAATAATGTATCCTGGTAAGACTTCTAATTATCTTAAAATTGCCTCATTGTACAGGTTGAATAAGTTCGGCGAGAAGACACATTCTTGACTTACGCCCCTTTTTATTCTAGTGTATGCACTGAATTCACTTTCTGTATGTAGGCGGTTTTCTTCCAGTTCTGAAATATTCTAATGCCGAACGTTCTGAGAAAATAAGGAAGATGATTAGATCTGAACTTAAGCGTTGAGTCATTTTTAAAACTCAGCCGTACAATAGCTCTCAAACTAATACAGCCCCCACCATGAGGAAAAATGGATAGCGCGTTTGAATCTCACTATTAAACCATTTTTTTTTAAAATTCACATCGTATACTAATAGCCCCAGAATCACGGTCTCGTAAGTAGCGATAAAAAGTAATTGAAATTAAGATGAAAGTAATATAAATTGGAATATTAATAGCAAAACTTTAAAAAAAAAAATAAATAAACACACACATAAAAACACCAGTCATCATTTTCGAACTGAGGTTCTATCGAAGGAATGTTTCGAGAAATGTGTTCGAACCAAACCTGCACCCCAGTGAAACAAAGCTATCGGTATTCTCGCATTTAGTTTCAAGTGTGTATTTGGTAAAACCGAATAATTTTGGCGAAAACGTTCTGTATTCATGCGAAACAAAAATTTAAATATTTGGCTTCAGCCCAACTCGTCAAGTATGCGGAAAAGATGGATGCGCCTATGATTGAAAAATAACCAGTTCTGCAATAAAGAACGAAAGCAAGCAGGATCAGTTTTCTTTTTTTGAAAAATATGGTGTGGTGGCGGTGAAGCACTCCTCGAATTGACAGCTATATTGGTGTTTTTTTTTCTTTTTCAAGTTAATTTGTTCTCTTGGGTGCAGCAGAAACATTAATGAAGGTCCTTTGCAATGAAGAGTAGGAGAAAAAAATCACAAAAGAATATTGCGAAGGGTTCGTGAAGGATTACGAGAAACCTCTGCAATTACTAACCAGAACTATACAACTTAATATTAAAGTATAAAATCGATATGTCCGAATACTTTTTCTACTGTTTTGTTTTTATTTCATTCTATAGTGTTTGAAAATATTTACCTTTGCTTAGTAATGATTAATTTATATCAATATACATTATTTATGCGCTCTTGTGGGCGTTGTGGTGCAGTGGATATCGGCTCGGAACGAGAAATCGGAGAGCCGAGTTCGAATTCCTGTTGAATTCCTTGCATTCATTTACGCGCAAATACCACTGGGAAAGGTATTAATCCGTCTCTTAATCCTCCAATTATGGGTTCTATAGCTTTGGTTGTCAACCAGTCTATCGAAGAAAGTAATGGCAACCGATTGCGGGATAATCTTCTGCCCAGTCAGTCATGTCGCTTTCGAGACATGATCGTCCAAGCGTATATCACCTATGGCACTTAACTGACCGACTGTGGGTGGGGAACCTTATTCTACAGTCTGAAGCCTTTTCTTTCCAAAGACGCAAGCCTATCTGTACGGTTCTGGGAATGACGATAAACCAAATTTGGTAGCAAGGCATCTCGCCAGAAACGTGGAACCACTTAATCCGTCTCTTCCCCCAGCTATGGCTTTCATAACAGAACAGATTGGGTTCTATAGCCTTGGTTGTCCACCAGTCTACCGTGGAAAGTAATGGCAACCTACTGAGGGAAAAATTTCTGCCCAGTCAGTCATCTCTCGAAAGAGACATCGCCCAAGTGTTCATCACCTATGACACTTAACTGACTGAATTATAAAGTAAGAATTTCTATAGAACATTATTACGAGTTTGATCCTCACTGGGTGCCCCATACTTCCAGTCTTGTGCCAAATCTAAACTTCGCTTAATAAATCATATCTATAAAACATCAGGGCACTTAGTCGTGGTTTAAAAGTTATAAAACTTGTCACGCTAAATCATTTTTGACTAATTAGTGATTTCGATCCTCACTGGATGTTCCCTACTTGTGCCATAACTGGTTTGGTTTGATTATGGGAGTTTTATAATTTTTTTTCAAAAATATTCCTGGTAACATTTGTTTTACTATGAAAATATATTACTGGTATTATTACTACAAAAACATATTTCATACTTTCGTAAATGTTCTGACCCAAGTTTTGGGGTTCACTATTTGACCATAGCTGGGGTCCTAACAGTTGCTACAAAATCTGTTGAGGATAGATCTAGGAACAATAGCATATAAGAAGTGGTTTTGGACTTCTCAAAACTTTCCCGGTCTTGGGTATGACGGTAAACTGCATCCGGCAGCAAGGCCTCTGATTGGGAGGTTGTGAGGACCTCTTAATTGCTGTTGTTCCCAGGTCCACTCTAACTCGGAGTGGTAGCACCTGTTAAGGTCCCAGCTACAGGCAAATAGTTAACTCCCAAACTGGGGTCAAAACACTATGAAAGTATAAAAATAGACATTTATAGAAAAAAATATACATTTTTTTAAGGAAAAATATTTCCAACAATACATTTTTGAAGGAAAAAAAATATTACCAGTAATACACTTTTGAAAAAACTAGAAGACATCTTCAGTTTTCTAAAATAAAAAAAGATTTTTCTTTCATCAAAATCTGACTAAATCAACTTTCTCGCTATAACTGAACATTAAAAAAACTACCCTAAAACCCAATCTTTTTGGTATTAAATAACCCACAGAGGTTGATATCCCGTTAAACAAAACTCAAACTCAAAACCTTCCGATCAGAGGCGCTGCTGCCGGATATAGTTTATCGTCATTCCCAGGACGCATTTAGAATTGAGCAGAGAGTAAACAGAATTCAAAGATGGTGATGAAATTGCTACTAGGGCACTTCGAGGTGGTGTAATGGTTGGCAAGTCCGTCCTACTCTATCAGTTACAAGTGATTAGTGAGTTCGATCCTCATTCGGTTTTACATATATGCGGACTTTCGTCACATCAAAGCTAAAATCTGACGTTATGCTACTCACTGATATAAATTATTCATTCATCCAGTTATTACATTTTACACAGTTGTGGCCACCATTTACCTCCATCTCACAAATGTGATTCATGGTGATGTTCAAGGGGCTGACTGGTTCCTTATGCACCGAAGATGTTTCTCAGAAGCTCTTCCGCCTACTGATAAAACTGTTGACTTCTGAGGTGCAGCTCCTACACCCAAGCAGGCAAATAACCGATTATATGTGGGTTGGAGAGAGGTATTCTCTTTCACCAGTCGATTTGGGAAATCGAACCAACTATCCTCCCACAGGTTTGACAGGGGTATGAGCCATCGTATGACAGTTGAATGTAGGCCGCAGACTAGTACAGTTATGCATCCCAATTCACCTGAGTAAAGCATGATTGACAGCTTCACTTAAAAAGGTACAACCGATTATAATAGGCCCATAAACACGCGTATTTTATACTGGATATCGGAAGAAACGGCTCGTTATCAAATGTGCCACTTAATATTATTATTAACCCAAATATCCTTGGGAAAGGTATTAATCCATCTCTTTCGTTCAGTTATGGGTTAACTAACAGGACAGATTGAGTTCTATAGCCTTAGTTGTCAACCAGTCTATCGCAGAAAGTTAGTTATGCGGGATAATCTTCTACCCAGTCACTAATGTCTCTTTCGAGACATGATCGCCCAAGAGTGTATCATGCATGGCACTTAACTGACCGACTCTGGGTGGGAAGACTTATTCTACAGTCTGAAGCCTTTTCTTTCCAAAGACGCAATCCTATCTGTACGGTTCTGGGAATGACGATAAACTATATTTGGCAGCAAGGCCTTTCACCAGAAACATGGAACCACTTAATTAATCTGTCTCTTCCTCCTAGCTATGGGTTACATAACAGAACAGATTGGGTTTTATAGCTTAGTTGGCAACCAGTTCACTGCAGAAAGTAATGGTAACCTACTGCAAGAAAATAATGCTTTACTCAGGTGACAATAAAAAAAAGCCACTCAATAAATAAAAAAGCGCAAATGTATAAAATTATAAAATATATGAAAACATTTTTAATATTCTTGTTAAAAATATTTGAAAAATAAAATATTTGAAAAAGAAATAATAGGGAAGCCGTCTGAACCAATAATAAAAAGGCTAGGACTTCAAAACAATTTTCTTATAAATTCGAAAAAACGTCCTCGTCCATAAAAAAATATTGTTTTACAATCAATAAAGACAAAAGGATAAAATTATCAGAAAATGTTAAAAATATTTGAATGATAAATGATAGAGAAAGAAATCGACAATATTGAACCAAAAGTCAAAGATAAACAAAACGAACATTAAGTCTCGAAATGCTTTTTCTACATTTTCGAAAATTATCTCCCCTAATAGTTGAATTATTCATGCCAATGTCTAAATAACTTAATATATTTTTTGAATATAATAATTCTTAATGATAATAAACATTTTTATTTTAGTCAACTTGATAAATAATACTTATTTTAAAATGAAACAATTTATGTATGCCTCAATTTATATTGAAAATAAATATGTATTTTAATAATTAAAGACGTAAGTAATATTACTGCAAAAGTTTTTAATTACATTATACTGTAGTAATATCACTTATGTTTTAACAAATAGAACATGAAATAAATTTCTTCAAAAATACATTTAAAATAAGCAGGATATATGAAAATTGACAAATCCTAATTGAAACAATTCTTCTAATTTTTACGACGCAAATCCTGCATCGTCCAACAATTTTTACGACGCAAATCCTGCATCGTCCAACAATTTTTACGACGCAAATCCTGCATCGTCCAACAATTTTTACGACGCAAATCCTGCATCGTCCAACAATTAACTGAAATGCTAAAAGTAAAATTGCACACCTGAAAAAAATGGATCACAATGACTGAAAAAAAAAAAAAAAATAACGGCAACAAATTTATATCTACTATTATCTTACATTAAGACATAATAAACAAAGAATAATTGAACCCCTCTCAGCTTTACAGAAGGAAATATATATATATATATATATTATAGGGTACAAATTCTATATCATCCAACAATTAATTGAAACGCTAAATATATAATTGTACAAATGCAAAAAATGAATCAGAATGACTGAAAACATTTTGAAAAGATCCAGACAAAAGCAAAAATTCACCATTAAGTGTGAAATTCAATTTTGACAAATAGAAAAAAGGGTTGACCCCATACTGAAAAACAAAAAAAAGAAGCCAAATTTCGATATCAGATGATAAATTAATTTTCTAACCAATGAAACAAAGCAATTTGCGAAACTGAGAAAAAAGTTAACAATCTAGTGTTAAAAGGTGAATCGGTATAAAGGAAGAAGGAAAGAAAGTGAAATCAGTCAGTCAGGTGGGGGCACAGAGATGACACGCTAAAATGTAACAAAAAAAAAAAAAATTCAAGTATGATCCAGACATATAAACGTCCCGTCACACATTAGTTCTGCCTCTTCACTCGTGGCAATTTCCTTTACCTCTTCTTCTCGATCCTCAACATTCTCGCAGTCAACAAAAACAGGACATGATACTTCAGCTGACTCCTAAAAAGTAAAGTGTAATTTCCTTTATTGCTTAAATTTTCCTTTTTATTTTTTCTTTTTTCGTGGGCCATAAAAAAAGGAAAGGAACACAGATTTTATTAGTACCCTGATTAATCTTTTTACATACAAACATTCTGCAACGTACTACTATTTCTCTGGTACATTTACCCACGTACATTTTCTCTTTGATCATTTAACTCTTATAAATTAATTAACTACGTACATTTTCTATTTTAATAATTTGTTATTCTGTTTAGTTCATAAAATTTTACTTTCACATACAAAGCGAAATGCTTTATTCTTCCACATTCCAATATTTTAAATTGTGGAGACTTCGGTTGTGTTTGGCACAAGGCCAATTTGATAAACATCACCGAGGCCCGTAGAAATTCCTTAATACCTTGAACGAGACTTTTACTTTTCTGTGTTTTGTCTACGCCTAAATGTAAAGTGTGTGTAGTTGCATTTTTAGGGCAAATCACAAGGTATTAATTTTATTACATTCGTTATTCTTTAGCAAATATGACTAAAAAATGTTTTTAGTGTTCTTTACGGTTTAGTGATAGTCATATTACTTCAAGTTATTTACGCTGACTTTAACCGTGTTTGTCCTCGTCTAAAGGCATTTTAAAGCCATTCTAGTTTACATTAAAACGGGGTTACGTCACGGCTTTTTAGAACCAATTAATGACATCGGACGTATATACCTTTTACTTGATACTACAATCCTTCTGTACGCACAAAGACATACAAGTATAAAGTTGACATTGTTTTCTTGAACAGTCTTAAGAAATAACACGTTGCCCGAACGGAAAACAAAGTTTCACGTTTCACGAACGGAAACCGAATCTGATGCTCAACGATATGTACATGTGTTTTTTTTGTTTTTGTTTTTTTTCATACAAAATTAGATTGCATTAAATCTGGAGGTAGACAAGAAAATAAAGCCGTATTTATATATAACATCTTATTTTGTTCTATGGCTCCATTTCAATTAACCTCTCCCATTTTCCCAAACAGCTTCCAATAAGAGAGAGAGAGAGAGAAGGAAATAGAAAAAAGAAAATATAAGGAAAAGATATTTATTAGCATTTCAACATTATTATTAAAGTGATGCTGAGATAAAAAAAATATATACAAAGTTCGAAATACTCATCATGACATCTTTCCTGATAAGAGTATACAAAGCACATTCATCACAGCCAAATATACACAATAGGGCGGGAGATTTTGTTGAAAACAGCTAATAACCATGCAGGTGGCGCCCAGTAAAAAAAAAAAATCTCCAGGTCGGGTAACCCGGTCTTAAATACACTCCCGATCAAAAATTTAAGACCACTTAAAAATCTTTAAAAAGAAATTTTTTTTTTTTTTACGGATAGATTTTAAACTCCTCCCACTTAAGGTTACCAATACTACAATCTAAAAGGTTATGGAAACAAAAAGCTACATTCCGAACATTTTATTCAGAAATTTACATTTTTATAAAATGAGGCTTTTTACATATGATCAAAATTATAAGACCAGGGGTATAAATTGTTAGATCTATGGTAATTCCATTTTATAAAAATGTAAATTTCTAAATAAAATGTTTGGAATCTGTGCAGGGCCCGGAGGTTTTTTTCCGTCTGAATCTATCCTGCACTTTTATAAATCTACCATCCGCCCGTGCATTGAATACTGTTGCCATATCTGGTCGGGTGCCCCTGCTATTCTCCTTGGGCTTCTCGACAAGGTACAGCGGAGGGTCTGTCATGTGATCGATACTGACTTGGCAGACCGCCTGCAGTCTCTCTCTCACCGGCGCGACGTGGCTTCCCTGTGTCTCTTCTATAAATACTTCCATGGCTTCTGCTCCAATGAACTTAGATCACTGGTGCCCCCTAGGTTCGAATTTGCACGAGATACTAAATTAGCAACTAGATCCCACCCTTTTACAGTGAAACCGATAAAATGCAACCGCAACTTCTACTCCAACAGTTTCTTTTCTCATACTTCCCGACTCTGGAATTCCCTTCCACATGACTGCTTCCCCGATGGCTACAATCTCCAAGAGTTTAAATGTAAGGTCAATAGACACCTAACACAATAAGTCGCTTCCATTCTTTCAAACACTCTTCCCATCCTCCCAACTACCTATCACTCCACTTCTGACATTTCCTATATCTAACCACTCTTTCTATTTACCTTCCCCTATGTAGCCCCATGCGCAATAGTGGCAGTGGAATGCCTTGCTTGGGGTGAAACGATTAAAAAAAAAAAAGTAGCGTTTTGTTTCCATAACCTTTTAGATTGTAGTATTGGTAACCTTAAGTGGGAGGAGTTTAAAATCTATCCGTTAAAAAAAAAAAAAAAAAAAAATTATTTTTAAAGATTTTTAAGTGGTCTTAAATTTTTGATCGGGAGTGTATAGGAGTCCATCGATTAGTGCGGCTAAAGTGTACATCCATAACTCGATAAAAAATCTATTTTCAATTACTATGGTTAAACTGAACAATGTTTTAGCACACTAATCGAGTATTATTTATGCACTAACAGAATTTTGGTATAACAATTTTCGCACACTAATAAAAAATAACACATTAATCGAGGACTCGGCAATGTAATCGGTCCCGACTTAGCAGCTCAACTTCAGTCCCTTTCCCACCGACGGGATGTGACTTCCTTCTGTCTTTTCTACAAATATCTTAACAGCGTCTGCTCTGACAAGGTTCATTCACTGGTGCCCCGCCCACGTGAATTTACTCGTGCTACTAGTTTGGCAACTATGTCCCACCCCTTTTACCGTCAAATAGACGAATATAACCTCCACTTTTACTGTAATAGTTTCTTTTCTCGCAATCCCCGCCCTTGGATCCTCCCTTCATAATACTTGCTTCACTGATAGCGACAATCTCCAAGAGTTTAAGGGCAATATCACTTATTTTCTATCTCCTTGATTACCATCTTTTATTCTTTTTTTTTTTCGACATCCCCTTTTTTTCTTTCTCTTTCCCACCATCTCACTGTAAACCCATGCACACCAGTGGTAGTACTACCTTTCTTAGGGGGAAACATATATAAAAAAAATTCTGTATCTACGTCTAAGTCTCAAGTCGTCTTGGCTACTTCATCCATCAAAATGTCATGATGCTCCCTTGACTACTCGCACACGTGAACAGAGGCTCACATTGTAATAGTCTTTCGGAGACATGACCAACTGCTTAAGCAAACCTGTGGCACTGAAGGAGATATTTACTACACATGTGTATGCAAGCATTTCCATTCAATTAAGATCACAAGCCGCGAGAAACAGGCCTAATGTAATATCAGATCATTTTTCTCAAAGCATATGATGCTGATTGCAAGGAAAAAGTTCATTTTCAGGTCACCTCTCGTGCAAACAGAAAAGAAATCGATCAATCCTTCTTTTCACTAAATATCCAATACTTTAAGCAAAAAAAAAAAAAAAAAAAAAAAAAAAAAGCTTCTAAGATGCAAGGGGTTACTGAGTGTTAGAATACATCTCTTCAGAAATGAATTGAGTTCTTTCGGTGACTGACGTGTGTATACACTGCTTATATACAACACGTTGAAATTTCACATCTGATTCTATACGCCTATGGCTTAGGGGATAGCAACTCCGACTGACACCAAAACGGTCGAGTTTCGATCCCGGCCGGAAGCAAGTGGATGTGTTTTGTCACACTGATGAGCTGTGATACAGCGAAACAGGCTTGTATGTGGATGACTAATATATTATGCTCTCATTACGATTGAGCTCTTTAGAGAAGAAAATTTTAAAAAGTTTCCGCTTTTGCGATATATGCGTGACTCTTCAGAAATGAATTGAGTTCTTTCGGTGACTGGCGTGTGTGTAAATAAATGAAACTGTGTGTGTGTGTATCCGTTAGTTATAGACTCCGAAACAGATGGACCGATTTTCTTGAAAATTTACACAGTTGTACTATAAGCGTCTGCGAGTGTTCTTAGCTAGGTTTTGTGTCGAGGTAACCCCCGATAAATATAAAAAAATGGATAATCGAAAAAATCGGGTTATAGAAGGAGTGGTCCGATTTTAATCAAATTTGATACACTCATAGACAAAGACATAAGAAACGATATTCAGAAGTTTCAAGGTTGCAGTTCTTACAATAGTGCAGAAAATTTGATATCGATACTAGGAAATCAAAATTTGACTTACATCCATTAATTTTTCTTTCAGTCTACGGTTTAACTGGAAACAATTATTGCTTTTTAGTCTTTCGTGCCAACGTCTGAAGAATCTGAGCTCCAGGACCATGGATTAGTTTTAAAGCTTTCATTACACCCGAGCAACGCCGGGCTATACTGCTTGTGTGTGTGTGTGTGTGTATATATATATATATATATATATATATATATATATATATATATATAGAGAGAGAGAGAGAGAGAGATAGATAGATAGATAGATAGATAGATAAGCAGTGTATACGTTCTTTTATTAGAATGCTCATCAAAACAATTACCATGAAAGTCAGTCAGTTAAGTGTCATACGTGATACACGCTTGGACGATCATGTTTCGAAAGAGACATGACTGACTGGGCAAAAGATTATCTCGCTGTAAGTTGCCATTGCTTTCTGCGGTAGACTGGTTGCTGACCAAGGCTACAGAACACAATCTGTCCTATTATTTAACCCATAACTGAAAGGAAGAGACGGATTAATACCTTTCCCAAGGGTATTTCTGCGTAAGTGAATGCAAGGGATTCAACTGAAATTCGAACTCGGCTCTCCGAATCTATCTAAATACACAACAGAAGCACCAAACCATATGTAGCAGCAATATTCGATACGTTGATGAATAGTAGACTTACAAATATACAAGACGGATACAGTCGAGAAAAACTAATGCTTTCCGAAGTAACTTCGCTGTTCCGAGCAAAAAGTTTTTGCAATCGCTCGGTTTCAAAATCACGATATTAATAATAATAAATTTAATTATCGTCATAAATATTTTTCAGAAGAAATCACATTAAATATTTATCAGTAATCCCACATATAACGGATTCAATAATCATTTAATTAAAAGCTGCCTTTATTTTTATATTGGCTTTTAAAATTGCTGTAATGCTGTGATAAAGTATTTTGATAATTGAACATTCTTTCTCTTGTTTGTCAGGATACCACATCAACGTATCAATAAAGTATAAAATTATGACTGACCTAAGAGGTAATAGTACAAGTTGCAGTAAATCTAAGTGTGATGAACGAAGAAAAAAACCTTTATCCCCAAAATAGGTTCATGTCTTTTGTGCGATCTGCCGAAGAAGTGTGTGTGTAGGGGGGATAAAATATTTCTTCTCTTTTGAGGTTTTGTTATTTTTTGACCGACTTTATTTCATGCAAATGATTTGACCTCTACCAGTGTCTTGGTTAATGAAATAGTTCATCACCTTAAAAAATGATTCTGTATGAAGGGGTAGTACTGTCGAACGTTTTTGTCACAACATGTTTATAAGGCACGACGATCATTCAATAATTTTTCATGTTAAAATAGAAATTTATTAAAAGGAAAGAATAACACAAGTTGTAAAAGTTAATGTTCAATAAAAACATTATTAAGAAGTTAAGGGTAGAGTTCGTATTCAATGATAAAGTTAAAGGTATCAAGAGTTGAAGAAATTGTTCGTAGTAGTAATTGTTGAAAGAGGTAAGTAGAAAGAGAACGAGGTGCGACCTGACCTTATCTTTGGGTCGAGTTGAAGTTACATTTTAGTTGTTTCGTCTCGCGGCTACCATCTGACTGTTGACCGGTCACAAAATGTCTTTAAGTAATTTAATATGTTCATGTGACCGGCTCCAGCGAGCATTTTTGTTTTTAGATGTGAAATGACGTCATTATGAATTTTCTGTTTTTTAATCCAATCAGGATTTGCTTTTCGCACTGACTTGTGAATAGTCATTTGAATCCACTTTTGCAGGTGTGTAATTTTACTTTGGGTTTTTCCAAAATATTTTTAGTTCTTAATTTCCTATCCCTACATGCTCAACATCATTTTAGAACCAAATTTTGGTTGCTTCAAGCCTCTTCTTCATCTATGAAGAGTTAGTTCAGAATTCACTGGTATGTAGAAGTGATATTACGTAATCGTTCAGTACTTTTTTCCCTGTTTTAAATTATTTCCTTATGTTTTTAAGGTTTCTTTCTCAACCCCAATTTGTGTCCGGATATCAGTATTGCACTTTCTGTCTTCTGCTAAAACACTTTCCAGTATTCATTCTGTTTATAAATATTTCATTTCTTGTTGCATTATCTTTGATGATGAATCAGCATTTTTCTTATTTCCGCTTTAATTCTGCTATGTGTTCTATTCATCAGAATTCGAATAAGTTTTATCTTTGCTTATTAATCGTGAAGACTGTAATAACCGCGAAAAAAGCCTGCAAATGATGCTATTTAATCTTCATTAGTACTATAGGAGTTTTAACACCCTACAAAGTAATTTATTTAATACTAGCAGTATGGCCCGGCGTTGCTCAGGTGTAATGAAAGCTTTAAAACTAATCCATGGTACGGAGTTCAGACTCTTTGGACGTTGGCACGAAAGACTAAAAAGCAATAGTTGTTTCCAGTTAAAGCGAAACCGTAGACTGAAAGAAAAATGAATGGATGTAAGTCAAATTTTGATTTCCTGGTATCGATATCAAATAAGTTTTTTTCGTCGTAAACTGAATTTTGAAGGCTAAATAAGTTCTGAGTAAATGGTATCATGGCTGAGACTAAGAACTACAATTATACATACTTAGTGCAAAACCCGAAGCAAAAACTAAAATAAAAGAGCTGAAAAAAAATACAGACATACAGGCAGATAAACACACACACAAACATCTTGCCTTATATATATATATATATATATATATATATATATATATATATATATTATCGATTTTCTGCACTATTGTATGAACTACAACCTTGAAACTTCTGAATATTGTTTATGTCTTTGTTTATGAGTATCAGATTAAAATCGGACCACTCCTTCTATAACCCGATTTTTTCGATTTTCGATATTTATCGTGGGGTACCTCGACACAAAACCTAGCTAAGAACACTCGCAGACACTTATAGTACAACTATGTAAATTTTCAAGAAAATCGGCTCAGCCGTTTCGGAGTCTATAGATAACGGACACACACACAGTTCCATTCATAAATAAGTTTAGATTTGACAAGTAAAATTATAAGCCAAGCAGTTTGTGAATACCTATATCAAGTAACTACAAGGAGTAAATTGTTTCAGTTATAATATCTGTGTGAATTTAAAGTTTTATTTGTTTAATGAAAACAAAAATGAAGTGTATTTTCGCATATTTGAAAATTTTAAATTTAGAAATTCATTTTTTAATATTGGCATTTTAAGTCTTTTCTCAAAAAAAAACGTTTTTCATTTTTTTATTTATAAGAAAACGGAAAGAACACCCAAGACAATAGATAGCAAGAAAATTAAAACTTAAGCAATTTACATAGATTATTGATTTATCTTTCTATAATCATATCACCCCAAGCAAGGCATTTTACTGCCACTGTTGTGCAGGGGATTACATAGGAGGAAAGTTATGAGAAAGAGTGACAGGTTTTAGGGTATGTCAGGAAGTGGGTAAGAGAAGAATGAAAATACTGATGAGTGGAGTGGACGGAGAAAAGAGCGTAAGAGAGGATGCAAGTTGGTGAGATAGATGACTATTGACTTTACATTTAAATTCTTGGAGATTGTGGCTTTCGGGGAAGCAAGTAAACGGAAGGGAATTCCACAAGCGGGAAGTGCGAGGAAAGAAGCTGATGGAGTAGAATTTGTGTTTACATTTTATTCGTTTCACAGTGAATTATTACCGAATTCACGAAACCACGCTATAGTCTATTCGGCTAGTGTCCCGTGGAATAATCCTGGGTGAAGAACTTGAAAACAAAAATAACAAGAACAAAAATAACAAAAATGAACAAAAATAACAAGAACAAAAATAACAAGAACAAAAATAACAAGAACAAAAATAACAAGAACAAAAATAACAAGAACAAAAATAACAAGAACAAAAATAACAAGAACAAAAATAACAAGAACAAAAATAACAAGAACAAAAATAACAAGAACAAAAATAACAAGAACAAAAATAACAAGAACAAAAATAACAAGAACAAAAATAACAAGAACAAAAATAACAAGAACAAAAATAACAAGAACAAAAATAACAAGAACAAAAATAACAAGAACAAAAATAACAAGAACAAAAATAACAAGAACAAAAATAACAAGAACAAAAATAACAAGAACAAAAATAACAAGAACAAAAATAACAAGAACAAAAATAACAAGAACAAAAATAACAAGAACAAAAATAACAAGAACAAAAATAACAAGAACAAAAATAACAAAAACAAAAATAACAAGAACAAAAATAACAAGAACAAAAATAACAAGAACAAAAATAACAAGAACAAAAATAACAAGAACAAAAATAACAAGAACAAAAATAACAAGAACAAAAATAACAAGAACAAAAAACTTGTCACTGAAAATATTTTCCATCATTAGCCACTACTTTTTCCACATCTTTTTGGCAGCATTTGAATTCTACGTCAGAAAAACGATACTTCTTTTGAGGCCAACCTAAAGTCGACCCATTTGTATAAAAGTGCTGCTCAGCCAGGCGGGTTCATTATCTTCAATATCAAGATCGTTATTTTTGAAGCGTCTAAAACAATCTCTCCTTATACAATCGTCCTTATATATATATATATATATATATATATTTTCGCTCTACTTTCTGCTTATTGAATTTTGTATTGAGCACTTTATTATTTCATACCTTTGGGAGCAGTTATTTACTGCCTTATTGTTTTTTGATATATAAACACACACTGTGTCACTTACTGTCTGTTAGAACACAAACAAAGACGATAACCTTTTATGAAGAAAATAACATTTTTGCTTTTCTCCACTTGCCTCCTTTCCAGCCTACCGGAAGTATTCAGAAAATAAATAAATAAAAAAAAATACTATTCGCAAAACCGTCAACAGATATACTAAAACGAAAAAGAAAAAAAAGTCGTTCTTTCGTGGTGAGAACTCTGTACTATCAACATTTTTCTTCTTTGGTGTTGTTGATAACCTTTGTCTTAAGATTAGAAGTCACCGGGGAATTTTCTTGTTTTCTTGTCTGAATCGTCTATTATGAAATTTTTTTTCCATTGTTCTGGCGTCGCCTTTGATTGGTTTTCTTAACTTCCGGGTCACCCATCGCAACGGACTTCAGCTTCCAGACTATTCTCTAATCGCGACCGTTTATTTCTCGCCCCCCCCCTTTTTTTTTTATTGTTTCACTCACATTGTAGGTGGCAGGGAAGCAAGCATAAAAAAATCAGAAAAGTTTTCTCGCCTGTGGAACTATCAGAATAGAACATGCGGTTGCTTCTAGGTAAAATGGTGAGACCTAGTTGCCACTCTAGTCAGTCAGTCAGTCAGTCATGCAATACACGCTTGGGCGATCATGTATCGAAAGAAATATGACTGACTGGGCAGATGAATATCCAGCAGGAGATTGCCATTACTTTCTGTGGTAGACTGATTGCCAAACAAGGCTATAGAACCCAATCTGTCCTGTTATTTATCCCATAGCTGGAGGAAGAAGAGACGGATTAGTACCTTTTCCAAGAGTATTGGTTGTGTAAGTGAATGCAACGAATTCAACTGGAATTCGCCAATCTAATGGTACCCTTAATTTTTTTCTTACAGATTGTCGACCAGTGCTATTTTTTCAACCGTTCGGGAGTTAGGAGGAGTATTTAGCACTTAAAAGCAATTTGCTTGAATGGTCTTTTGGAGTTTGATGATTTCGTATTTTTACAGTAGTATGTTTTGTTTTGACCACTTTTAGGAGAGGAATAAGAATTTATCATCTGCTTATTAAGTAGGTGTGAGCCATGATTTTTTCCATACTTTACAAAAACAATTGAATTATTATTTGTTTATTAAATTCAGACGACCACCCCAAAATGGAATTTTCTAAACAATAACTATATTTATACCATGTTTGAATAAAAGGCCTTAAACCTTTCATAAGAAATTTTATTAAATTAAAAAATAAATAAAAATAAAAACGAGGCTAATTAACAAGTTACTTTTTTTTTCTAAACTTCCTAAATGATAGCCGAGTTATTTTTTTATTAACTAAGCGTGTCGGGTTTTGATGATTATGTTACAGCTTAGACGATAGTGTTTGACAGGCTTTTCTAACCCTATCGCCAAAGAGGTAAAAACCAAAATTGGGCAAATATTTTTTAAACTGATCGATAAACACTTTCCAAAAAACTCAGAACTAAACAAAATTTTCAATAGGAATACAATCAAGCTAAGTTATAGCTGTGCTAGTAATTTAGAAAATTACATAAAGAAACAAAACGCCAGAAATTTAAATAGCATTGTACAAAACAAGATCAGATCACTAATAAAGAATGCAACTGCAGGGACAAAAATAAATTCCCACTTCAAAGACTTTGTAACACAAAAGAAATCATTTACAAAGCAAAATGACATGACTTAAATGGTCAAAACAAAACATATTTGGGATCAACCAAAGACACTTTTAAGACCAGATGGTTCAATCACAGGAATACATTTAAAATAGGAAATTTAAATTGTACAAAATTGGCTAGCCACGTGTGGAAATTTAAATTAAAATATGGAAAAGACCCAGGCATAACGTGGAGTATAGTGAAAACAGCCAAGCCTTACAACGATGGCAAAATATGGAGACTCAGCCAGGAAGAAAATTTAGCTATTAGCTATAACAAAAATGAATGATTAAATGAAAGAACAGAAATTGTGACTAAGTGTAACCATACATGAAAATACCTATTATATTCATACAACCATAGATGAAAACATAATTTCTTCTAATTTTAAAAATTGCGCGTTCAAAAAAAAAAAAAAAAAAAAAAAATCCCCGTTACATGAGCGTTCTTAAAAAAAAAACCCCCAAAAAACAAAAAAACACGGTAAATTCAGTTATTGCAAATCACCTGAAGACACCACGTGGTAGAAACTTAGCTCGTGTAATAACACATTAACAAATGAAGAAGAATATATGTTGTTAATAAGACTTTTTTAACGTCCAGTTCGTAGTGTCGTGTTACACAATACGAAGGCCAGGACCAGAATGGTCAGCGATTGATGGATGGCCTTTGATTGAGTTTTGGATACAAGCCCAAAACATCGCGAATTCAACAGAGTATCTCAACAATTCTAAAACTCCCACACCCAAACTTTGCGAGTGACTAAAACCACCCTCGAAGGGACGCTGAGCCAACATGCATTCCTACCACGTCAGTCCTTCTATTGTCTCTTAGAGTCCAAGCTACCACTGCCAAGAAAACGAATGCCAAAAAGAAATGGTACTTTTCGTTGATACCGTTTTATGTAGTAAATCCAGATACTACACAGAATGCACCAGTTGATTGATAGAGTGCGCAAAGGCTTGAATGACCGACCTTCCTCGGAGAAGGGGACTCGTACACGTTTTCATCTCTCCTAGTCGATGAAAAGATCCAGATATAACCAAACAAAACTCCTTCCTAGCCAAAATAAATTAGAATTCGCGAAATATCTAGAAGATTCATATATAAAAATCATATGTCCGTCTTACCTTCAAATTTATATTCTGTCCAAACGCAAACAAGGTTCAAAATTCGTACTGAAATTTCTCACACTCAAGACAACTGTATTCATGTGAAAAAATGGTAGAAACAACCACATTTGCTATTTTTGTAATGGAGATCTTAACCCTCTAGGGCCATTCGTATCATATTTGATACAGTATGAAAACAAGCCTTGAAAGAAATATTTTCCTGAAAATTTTTTTAAGAGAAATATTTTATAAATTTCAAATGAAAGCAGTACTGACTGCTCAGTCAATGAATACCAAATGTTTCCTTATAGGGAAATACCAAATGTTTCCTTATAGGAAAATACCAAATGTTTCCTTATAGGAAAATACCAAATGTTTCCTTATAGGAAAATACCAAATGTTTCCTTATAGGAAAATACCAAATGTTTCCTTATAGGAAAATACCAAATGTTTCCTTATAGGAAAATACCAAATGTTTCCTTATAGGAAAATACCAAATGTTTCCTTATAGGAAAATACCAAATGTTTCCTTATAGGAAAATACCAAATGTTTCCTTATAGGAAAATACCAAATGTTTCCTTATAGGGAAATACCAAATGTTTCCTTATAGGGAAATACTGTATCAAATATGATACGAATGGCCCTAGAGGGTTAAGGACAAAATAACCTCCAACCTCCAACACTCATCTGAAATTTTAATACATTTACACTTGGCTCAGATATTTTGGCACCAGTAATTTGTCAAGAGTATGCAACAGCAGAACTGGTTTTATAGGAATAAAACTAATAAAACTGTTCCAGTCTCATGATTTATATGATTGAATAGATTCTGTCAGGTTCTTAAGGGAGTTAAATACAAAGAAACATCTTTAAAAATAATTTCACCCTCAAGCAAGGCAATAAAGTCACTAAGACGCAAAAGTGGCGGTTACTGACAATGAAAGTATATGCAAAAAATGTTAAAAGAGACCAATAAAAAAAAAAAGGAATTAAGACAAAGGATAACGACTGACGCTGCATTTAAAATATGTAACATCAAAGTTGACTGGAAAACAACAAGCCGGAAGAGAGTTCCACAAGCTAAAACTGCGATAGAAAAAGCACTTATCATAGAACTTAAGGTTACATCTAGCCAGTTCAACTTTAAAATGAAGAGACCTTGCTGCCAATCTAGTACTGCGCTTAAATTCATAAAGTTTAGGTACGAAGAAGAAATCTCACCAGAACAACTACCATGAAAATAGTTATAGAAGGAGCATTTCTGTAATTATGAAACCTGTCTGCCAATCTAGTATTGTGTGACGAAAGACATGACTTACCTCGGAATTTGAAACGAGCGCGAACGTGTCTTGCTTGCAAAATATTAACAAGAAAGAAATATGGCCGCTATTGAAAACAATTTATGCACGCCTATGTCATCCAAAACAAGACGATATTCGCACACATGCAAATTTTGGCCGTCTTGGAATGGCAAAAAAGCTGGATGCTAGCAGCACTAGTTGTCGTCTATCCAGCGGACTGTGTGTGTTAAAGTTGGATGTACGGATTGACAGTCAGACGAACAAAGAGGAAGTAGGAGCGGCTTAGTTGGTGTCTGTTTCACAACTACCCAGTGTAACGGCCGAGAAACGGAGACACGAAATCCTTTTCCGTGAGGCAACCGAAGAAGAACGAAAAACAGCTGACCTACCGGCGAAGGTCACACTTCACTTTTTAATCCCCTTCAATTTTGTTTTGCTACATATTGTGCTTAAATTTGTAAAATCGAGGTACTAAAAAAGAAAGCTAATCAAAACAATTACCATTAAAATATTTATAGAAAAGTCGCAGGAAAGCTACTTTACGATGGTAGGAAAATAATTGAAATCGAGATGCCAGTTCAGGACTAATGACATTGCAGATTCTTTGGATTTTATCACGTATCTCTACACACACATATATATATATATATATATATATATATATATATATATATATATATCTCGAGACCAGATGTGACTACAATATTCAATGCATGGACGAATTGTAGATTTATAACTGGGTAAACCAGATTATGGCGAGATATATTACAATTAGCACGACACGGTGAACAAATTTTCCTGCCAGCAGTCCTAACAATTTCATTCAATATAATTATTCCATTTCATGTCAGCAGAAAGCGGAAAATCTATATTCAAATAAATTAAAATATTCATAATTTTGATTTATTTATTTTACTCGTGTTTAAAGTTCGATTTAATATTCAATTTTCTTGATACAGGCTAAAATAATAAATGTTTAAACCTCGGATTCGTTTAACTTACTAAATCTTAATATAAATAGAGTTAACATGAAAACTGATTTTTATTTCCCCTCAGGAAACGCAAATTCAGATTTTGCTACTGTGTATGACGTTAAAATGTGTGTACAAAAGTATTTTCTTCTAAGATAACCGGTGCCAAAATGTCTGATCCGGTGCCAAAATGTCTGATCCTGCAAGTATCTTCTATGTGCCGTATCCCTTCGAAACGATGACGATCATGTCACTCAATTTCTTATCCTTTGGAACTTTTGTTATCTCTCCTAAATTTTGTTCCGCCATAGATTTACTCAAAATCCCCTAGGATACGCATTGTTTTCCTCTACTTTTTTAAATCTCCTAATCCTCATTCCGTCATCCATTTAGACAAGCTCGCAAGGTAGGTTACTCGTTGTTTTCGTCTTTTCCAATTGCCTTCAATCTATTTTGTGAGTATCAAATTTTCCAAGCCCTCTTTCCTCATTATGTATCTTACAAATTTTAGCTGTCTCTTCCTGATGTTAAGTGTAAGTACCTCTTGTTTCTACTTTCTCTAAAACTTCCTCGTTGCTCACAGGTTCTGTTTTTGGTATCCTCAACAACTTTCTGTAGAATCACATTTGTTATTTCATCAGTGAGGAAATTGTCCAGCATTCATTGTTATATAGGTGGAGCGTTATTGCATGACAGTTCAGAGAGATTTTCTTTCTTTATAACGATACATAAATTTCGTTAGAAATAAATGAAAACAGTACGGAATCGTTATGTAATATCAGTCCTCGTGAATGGCAGATGAAAAGATTTGAAGCAAAAACTATATCGTCCTGTTTCATAATATTTTTAGATTTTGGGAGACATCTTTTGTTATCCTAATTTACTGCATGAAATTCTCAACATCCTTCTGTAGAACCACTTTTTTGTTTCAAATCTTTTCATCTGCCATTCACGAGGACTGATATTACATAACGATTCGGTACTGTTTTCCTTTGTTTCTAACGAAATTTATGTTTCTTAATACTTTGCTTAGCTTTTTGAACAAATATTTCGCTAGCCTAAGACGGTTTTAGTTTCGCAATTTCCACCCTCTATAAAAATGTTTTCCATAAATTTGTATTTGTTTAATTTTGGTAGGTACATTTTTTTTTATATCGGCGTATTTCTTTTGCTAACAATTCTGGATTTTGTTTTCTGCTCGTACCATGTAATCACGTTGAATACACCGGTTCTCGTTCGATCACCGAAGTTAAGCAACGTTGAGCCTGGTCAGTACTTAGATGGGTGACCACTTGGGAATACCAGGCGCTGTAAGCGTTCAGTGACGGATGTGCGTTGTGGTGCAGTGGATATCGGCTTGGAAAGAGAAATCGGCGAGAGTTGAGTATCCTGCATTCCCTTCAGCACTGTTACTCTTGGGAAAGGTATTAATCCGTCATTTTCCTCCGGTTATGGGTTAAATAACAGGATGAAAACACCCTTGGTAGCCCTGGTGAAACATCAAGTATTCAACTATTTGACAAGATTATGAATTTCCCTGCAAACTGCGCCAGGGGTCCAAATGCACAGGGAATACTGTAGTGAGTTCTATCTCGGCCAAGGCCGCAAGACGACGTATCTATTATAACCTATCACACGTTGCATCTACTGACAGGGATAAGTGGTTTCTGGCCTTCCTTAATCTTTGCTGAATCTGATAACTAAACAGAAAACTAAATTTGTCTTCTTTGCAATTAACTTTGTCTCTAGTTCTATGATAGATGACAAGGACCTCCCCTTACCTGACTTCCCTCTTTTCAAGGAAGAGAAACTTTGTTATATCTGGCCATAAGCCAATGAAGGTCCGGATAAAACCATGGTGGTTACTCTTTAGAATATTAGACTACAGTTATTTCCGAATTTACCAAAGCTTTTTAACCGTTGCCGAGGAAGAATTGATTTCCAGATATATAGAAAGTGTCAACTGTATGAGCTTGTAGTCGTTGGGAGCTGGTTAATTTTTCTTTTATTCGGCCTTGTGTCAGACACAACCGAAATCCCTACAGCTTAGAAGTTTTATCCAGAATTATCAGAAGGTTGGTAGCAAGTTGGAACAGTGTAAGAATAATATACATTTTTCATAATAAAATAGTAATTTATTAAAAGGAAAGAGTAACATAAGTATGAAGTACTAAGTTAAAGGTAGAGTTCGTGTTCAGTGAGAAAGTTAAAGGTCTCAAAAGTTGAAGAAATTGTTCGTTGTAGTAATTGCAGAAAAAGTATATGCGTGCGTGCGTATGTATGTATGTATAAGCGTTTATTAGTAGGAGTGTCTTTGAAGGGAGAAGTAGTAGTAAAAGGAATCAGCACACAAGAAGGAAAGGGAAATAGAACAAGGTGCGATCTGACCTTATCTCCGGTTCGATTTGAAGTTAAAGTTACATTTTAGTTGTTTCGCCTCGTGGCTTCCATCTGACCGCCTGATTGACGCTGACCGGGGCCTTTTACAGTATTCAGATTTTTCGTTCTTGATCAAAGTCCTTTTGGTCTTGCAAATCGCTCCCATTTGTCAGCAAATCAATTTAACATGTACTTGAATAATCTGGTTTCGACTTTTTCTTTAAGAACATTGTCAATCCTTTTACTATTTGGGAAAAACCAGCATTTCACATCATTATGAATTATTGTAAAAGTGAAAAAGGTTGATTTTTAACTCTTAACTTCTTATCCCTACTTTTTAAAAATCACCGATCGATCCGTAAATCTTTAAAGGACAATTGTTTGCCTTCATTTTCATATTGATTTATTTAAGAATGAATTGCCTATTATAACATGTCTATAATTTCTATTTAGATACGTATTTATTTTCAATTTTTCTAGTTGAATTGTTCCCCTATATTGCATATAACTCATTATTGTACATAATTAGGTTATTATAAATGTTGTATTTTCTATTACCTTATAAAAATTGAAATGTAGCGTGGGATGTATCATAGATTCATTTGCACTGAATTTCTCCATTACAACTGCTTACAATGCATCGTAAAATAAATATCGTTATATATTTATATTAAATAAGTGCAAAAGAAGATTCTAGTAAAACAAAAAAGTGTGTATTCAGGTTTAAAAGAAAAGTGCTGGAAGATTCTGTACTCTTTTCATACACTAAATCTTGTTGTTTGTTTTGAAATTATGAGGGAAAATATTCAGGAGAAAATGAACAAATTAAAAAAACATCTTTGAGCAGCATTTGTTTTATAACCACTTGCCTGGTCATAAGCCAATGACCTTGGCAAGCGAAGTATGTGATCTTTTTGTTGTTGCCGCTTAATTAATCTAAAGACAGCTATTACAGAAAAAATCTTTAATGGAATGGACATATCTCTTCGTAGGATATGGGCTGTGCTTGTTAGAGTTATTTTTTTATTTTTTTTATTTCTTGGAGAAATGGCACACCAAGCAATTTACTGATTTGTTCTTGAGTTCCTATATATAGAAGATGAAATAACTCCAAAAAGTATCTACTTGTAGCAACACACCAGAAAAAGAAAGTGCTCAATGCGACACATGGAGGCAGAGCTTCATATTCTTTTTAGAACTAATTTCCAGTAAGACCGTCCGACCACAACTACCAGTTTGATGCGCAACAGCCAAGGGGTCGGAATATTTGCTATACATTTGTACAAGCAAGCCACAAGGGCAATATAGCGATTGGGGAGGCTGTTCTTCACTTGCCCTAACATTAATTTAACTAGTCTATCATTGACCTAATTATTCGTATATTGTTCTCACACAGCACTACCTTTCCCAAGCACCATAATGCTACATTTGCTCTAAGAATTACTACCTAATCCAATTATGTACAATACTTATAGAAGGCTGGGTTGATAATCCGCTCGGAACGACAACTCGGGGAGCCGAGTTCGAATTCCAGTTGAATTCGTTGCATTCACTTACGCGCAAATACCCTTGAGAAAGGTATTAATCCGTCTATTCCTTTCAGTTATGGGTTAAATAAAACAGATTGGGTTCTATAGCCTTGGCTGGCAACCAGTCTACCGCAGAAAGCAATGGCAACCTACTGCGGGATAATCTTCTGCCCAGTCAGTCATGTCTCTTTCGAGACATGATCGCCCAAGCGTGTATCACGTATGGCACTCAACTGACTGACTGAATATAATAATTGAAATAATGATTAAGGCTTCTACTGGTCATAAAGTGGGGGATCGGTTTTCTAATGTTAAAAAGTAATAAACTGATCCCCCACTAATTACTACTTAATAATATAATACATCTCTTTTTCTCTAGCCGTGAGTCAAATAACAGGACAGATTGGGTTCTATAGCCTTGGTCGGCAACCAGTCTACCGCAGAAAGCAATGGCAACCTACTGCGGGATAATCTTCTGCCCAGTCAGTCATGTATCTTTCCAGACATGATCGCCCAATTTGGCATTTAACTGACTCGGTTGATAAAAATCTAAAACAACTTTCCAATGTTCATGATAAACAAAATAGATACACAACTAAACATAACTAGTGTTAGTATAATGCAACTCCTACAGTCTGATCATGGCAGAAATAGCAGTTAACTGGACGACGAAAAATACTGTGGGATTACTAATTAAATTTCATACACACGTTTGACAATCAGTCACACGCATAGAGGCACAATAACAATAACTCACATTCGGAACAAAAAGCATCCAACAGTCGCAAAAGAGCTGCCATCCCTGGTCACCTAAATAAGGAGAGAATGGGAAATAAACGAACGATAAGAGCCAAAAATAAAAGGCCAATAATCATCCGTACTCTAGCTAAGTTAAATACGCTAGTTCAAAAAAACACAACGAAAAATGTCTTACGCTAACTTAACACTGGGCTGTGATGACAAAATATTTAATCAGGCGACTAATATCTTTAAACCTAGATTACCTCCAAGCAATTCTAAATTAGCCCCCTCTTAGACGAACCAAATGCGAAACATTTACCCACCTTTCGCCAAATTTTATTGAGAGAGTCACCTCCTTTTCGCTCTAAATTTGATTTTAAGCTGTGTGGTAACTAAAAGAAAGAACAAGATTTGTACTCACCGAGGGTAGGTATGGAGGTGGATTAAGTACTCTGGCGGCGTCTAAATAGTAATTTTTCTCCAAACTGAATCAGAACGTTGGGATTGACGATTCTTATACACGTTCTGGTCTCGTCGAATCACGTTGAACGAGACCTAGAGAGATTAAAAGGTGCTACATTCTGTCGTACAGCAGTTCTTTTTTTTGCAAATTGTTTTTGTGTTTGGATGTGTGCGTGGTTGGAGGAATAAATGGTTTAGTTTATTTATAGTCCTGCGTCGATTTCGTCCAGTTAACAGATGTATCTGTCACGTGATAGAATATGTGGGGGGGGTTTGTTACTAATACAGTTTTGTTTAGTTTCTTGTATATAATGCGTTTTTTTTCTTGTAAATATTCATTGGGGTTTGTTTTATATTGTTATTTCTCCCCCCCCCCCCCCACAGACAATCATTGTACATATTGGGAGCTTAGTTAGGACTTCATGGAGACATTGTGGTATTATGGTGGACGTGGAAAGAAAGGTTAGTAAGAAAGCGTTGTTTTGGTGATAGGAATACTGTGGCATGCCTGGGTCAGTGATTGTGACTAGCTAAGTTTAACGTTAGGACTAGATGAAGACCAGCCTTCCCCATCCCCGTATTCGGCCCTGTGCCACATTTTTTGTAGTAAAATACAAAAATAATGTTTTTTTTTTTTGCAAATCCTTTTGTAAAGCTCACTAGTTACGGACAGGAGAGTGCTGAGTGTTACCAGTCGTTTTGATTTTCGTTACCGTTACAAGGAAGACTTCGCTTGTAAGCAACGTCAGAATTTTCGTTGCAAGCCTTGAAATCGTCTTTCCTTCCCGGTGAGATAATTCCGACACTGGTACTTAGTGTAAAATCAGTTGAGAAAAGGAAAACTTCTCATCTTTATAAAATTCCTTCTGTCTCGTCGTACAAATCACGACTCTCACAATGCAAAGTAACACAAGAACATAGTGTTCATTCCTCTTCAAGGGCGGCACGACAAACGAAACTCGAGGACAAAAAAAAAACTTTCCGTCCAAAATACAAACCATGTAACCTTCAATCAATTTACACAATGTCCGAACGACGTTACAGTGAAATATGTGGTCCAAGGACTCTACTGCAAGACAAGCACTTTGGCGTAATTGTCAGTTCTATTGCAGAGCTTTTTGTAGACCCAAAGATCCTTCCGCAATATCAACCAGGTGAGAGATGCCTCGTCGTTATTGAGACACCTCCATTCGCGCTATAATGCCTTTCAAGACAACAGTCGGGTATCGGAGAAGTCTTTCAGTGCCAGTCAACACTCACGACAGGAGGAGCACTCGGCTCGAGGATTACAGTAGACCACCTCCGCGCCATCATGCACATTTGTCAAAGACAGAAAAGCTTTCTTAGCATCTCCTTCCAGAAGTCGTTACCCTCATGGTGCAAAGCCATTATCGGAATATTATTTTAAAAACTTGTGACAGGAACGCCCAGAGTGCGTGCAGTTGTTGTAAATCAAAAGGAGGTTATTTTGATGAAACTGCAATAATTATTAAATATTTATAAATTCATTTGATGCTCATGTTATCGTGCAGTATTAACAAAAGAGCCATTCTATATTCATTTACATTTATTTACTTGGCAATAAATACTAAAGTAGTATGAAATACATTTTTTAAAAACACTGGATGGCCCAATGATGGCAGGTAATGTGTGTGTGTGTGTGTGTGTGTATATATATATATATACACACACACAAATATAAGGGAGGTATGGATGGAATAAAATTCCGTATTTATAGAAACACTAAACACCATCACTTAATAAGACCTAGGTATTGTCGAAACAAAGTAGGTACTTTTGTAGTGAGATATATATATATATATATATGCACGAAAAGCGTACATAAATATTTATGCTCATGTAGAATAAGATACAAATTGTAACTAATTCACCCCAAGGAAGGCGATAATGCCACCTGGACGCAATTGGCTGTTGGGAGTGAAAAATAAGCCTTCAGAAAGAGCAAACAGAAAACAAGGGTCAAACCTCTATTCATGTTCAAAACTATTTTGAATAATGGCCGAGAAAGGATGAAAGAAAAAAGAAATGGATTTTTTCTTACTGTACCTTGGTTTAAGTAGGTATGAAGAACTTAAAGTGGTTTTATGAGTTAGATATTTTTGTAAATGTTCATTTTATTCCAGATTAACTGAAATCTGCACTCAATATTTGCTTGTGCAAGGAGAACGGAATACGTATAAAAGAAAAATACATATATAGCTTTCTATATACTGAAGTGTGTGTGTGTGTGTGTGTGTGTGTGTATATATGTGTATATATATATATATATATATATATCATAGAAGAGAGAGAGAGAAAATAAGAATATTGAATGTTGATACTGAAATAAACATTTGCAAGTTTATAGTTTTTGTATCAAACTGAATGATGACATCAATTCGTTGTCCATTTGTTTTAATCATTTGCTCCCAAGTAAGGCAATAAAGCAACTACGATGTAAGAGGTTACTGAGTATGAATATGAAAAAAAAAAAAACAACTTAAGTCTAGGTACCATAGAGAAAATTTCATTAGACCAATTACTATCAAAGTATATATATATATATATATATAGAAAAGGCACAGGTGGTAGGAATGTAACTAAAGCCAAGATACCAGGTCATGACCAATAATATTGCAGATACTATGGATTTTATGAATCTTTTCTGAAGTTTTTTAAATGAATAGGTTTACATTGAATTTAAAATGTAATTTTTTTTATCTCTCCCCTCTTTGATGTAAAAATATTTATAGCGTTCATGTATCTTCTCCCATTCCCTTTACAAAAAAAAAAAACAAAAAAACAAAAAAAACAAGTGCTTCCACCTAGTTCCGAGTCTGTATATTAAAGAGCTTCTGTAGTTAGCCAAAGCCAGTCAGAAGATTTGTCTGTGCAAAATGTCGAAAACGCAAAGAAATTTCATTCTTCTGACTACTGGTAACGAATGCTGATCTTAACTACTGCTGACAGGTTCTTATAATTTAGACTCGTTAAAGAAGAAATGCTCGATTAATACGTGTACATTTTTTCAACATATTTTCTTTCAGAGTGACTTTATTTTGTATTCAGGAGTAGTAAATTGTACTTAGTATAAGTACATACTTGAATTTTTTTTTCTTTTTCTTTTTTTTTTTTAACCGGGACGTCAGCAACCCTGTAGTTTAAAAAAGAAATTTAAACCTACAAATGGCTGAAGAACTCTCAAAGAGTCAACGGCCAGTTAACTAGAGGTGGTGTCTCAATAAATCACCGTGGAGATGGCAGCAGGATACCTCGCCACTATCTACCCCCCGCTTAATCATGGTTATTCACAACAAATATATGAAAGCCAACAGCGTGAAGGGGGTTGCTTCCCAAGGAAATAACTCCTCGATCGGTAAGGACCAGCATGGGCAACAGGTGCACCTGACCGTCATCCGGCGACTGTTAGCACCAACGGCGTAAAGGGGACATTTTTCTCCAAAATTTGTCCCTCGCCCGGGAAAGAGCGACATGAGCAACAGGTGTCTCTGGACCGTTACCTTGCGACTGTGCGCAACAAAGACAAAATTACTTTTGGTACATGGAACGTCAGGACACTTAACAACTGTGGACAACTAGAGAATGTCAAGCAGAAGATGGACAGACTGAAGATCAATATCCTAGGCATATGCGAAGCCAGATGGCCTAATAATGGTGACCTCAGTAGTGACACCCACAGAATAATTTATGCAGGAGGCAAAAACAACGAAAACGGGGTCGGCTTAATACTAGACAAAGAAGAAATGCGTTCTTGGATACTGTCAGCTTTCAGAGAGAGTCCTCTTGGTTAAACTACAGGGAAGGCCCTTCAACATAGCTCTCATAGTAGTTTATGCGCCGACAACTCAGTTCGGAGGACGAAATAGAAGCATTCTACTCCATACTGAACAGTGCCAAGGCTCAGTGCAAAAGCCAAGAAATTAGGATCATAAAGGGGGACTTGAATACCAAGGTAGGTAAAGAGAGGGAAAGTGACACAACCGGCAACTTTGGACTAGGGGATTGCAACGAACGAGGAGAAAAATGGGTCCAATGGTGCTCAACCAATGACCAGGTAACTACTAACACCTAGTTTCAAGAGCACCCACGACGTCTATGGACATGGAGAAGCCCAGGAGACGAGACGAAGAATCAAATAGACTACATAAATATAAACAAAAGATTCGGGAACTCAGTGGTCCAATACGAAACATATCCAGGTGTCGACTGCGGAAGTGACCACGTCCCAGTCATCTGCAATACGACACGCTTGAGAAAGTGTAAGAAAGTAATATGAAGAACAAATTGAAAAAGGGCACTCAAAATGGGAGTCACTAAAGGAAGCGATGGTGGCCTCAGCAAACAACATTGCCCCAAAGGAAATCAGACGCAGAAGAAAAAACGAGTAGATGACTGAAGAGATTCTCCACATGATGCAAAGGAGACAAAAAATAATGCCAAGACATGGAGTAGAGTACAAGAAACTTCACAGAGAAATAAGGAATAAATGCAGACAGGCTAAAGAGGAATGGCTCAACAACAAATGCGCAGAAGTAGAGAGACTGAGCAGGACCAATATAGCAGAGATGCATAAAGAGATAAGAGAACTGACAGGACAAAAAAACTGCTCCTCAACAGGATGCATAAAATCCAAGGATGGAACAATCATATTGGAGAAAGAGAAAATACTCCAGCCAGCGACGTGAAGAGTATATAAAGAAGCTTTTTTGGAGACAGGAGAGAACAACCGAGAATACACAAAAAGAAGGATGGACCGGAAATACTAACTTCCGAAGTGGAAGCTGCAATGGCCAAACTGAACAGAAACAAAGCAGCTGGTCCAGACGGCGTCGTGATAGAGCTGCTGATAGCTCTGGAAGAATATGGCATAGAAAAAATTACCGACATAATAAACGAAAATTATAGTAGTGGAATAATACCAGACGAGTTATGCAAGTCAATATTTATAGCACTGCCGAAGATACTAGGTGCAAACGAGTGTTAACTACATAGAACTATCAGCTTAATGAGTCACATTACAAAACTGATTGTCAGAATCCTGATAAATAGAGCGAGAAGCAGAATCAGGCTAGAGAAAGGACAGGAACAGTGCGGGTTCGTCAAAGACACTGGAACAAGGAACGCCATCTATCATTAGGATGCTCTCCGAAAGGGCAATACAAATTAAGAAAGACTTGTACCTATGTTTTATTGATCATGCGAAGGCATTCGACAAGATACGACACAAAGAACTGATGGAGATGCTCGGCAGCCTCGACATTTTTGGGAAAGATATCAGAGTAATCAAGAATCTCTACTGGCAGCAAACGGCCTGCATACGGACAGGTAACGATTTCAGCAGATTTACAAAGATAGAAAGAGGCGTAAGACAAGGATACGTCTTTTCACTGGATTTGTTCAACTTGTACAGCGAGAATATCTAAAGGACCCTAGATGACACGTCAGGATTTGTTATTGGAAGCCACAACTTGAGCAACACAAGGTATGCAGATGAAAGTGGTGATTGCAGACATGGAAAGGAAACTACAAGATCTCCTACAGAAGGTAGCGGTGGAGAGTGAGAAAAAAGACTACAAATAAACTTTAACGAAACTGAATGCATGGTCATCAGCAATTGGGTGCAACCCAAAATGCCAAATTCAGGTGGGGGATACCAGAATCAAGCAAGTACAAAAATTTAAATACCTATGAAGTGTTCTAACAGGAGATGGAAAGTGCGACACAGAGATCCGAAGGCAAATTGCCATAGCAAAGGACGCGTTCCAGAATCTAAGTAAAGTCGTAACACACAGGAAGATTTCACTAGAAACAAAGAAAAGAGTGCTGGATTGCTATGTGATGTCAGTTAATACGAAAATGAGGACAAAACTGAAAGCAGCGGGAATGCGGTTCTACAGAAGGATGTTGCGGATATCGTGGCCTGAGCATGAAAGCAACGATGAGGTGTTGGAGAGAATGGCAACAAAAAGGAAATTAATACTGAACATCAGGAAGAGACAACTGAAGTTCCTGGGACACGCAATGAGGAAGAAGGGCCTGGAGAACCTGATACTGACTGGCCAGATAGAAGGAAAGAGAGACAGAGGAAGGCAGCGGATAACATATTTGCAGGGTTTGATCAGGTGGATGACGGAAAGAGGGTTGCCAGGAGCAACAGGAGCAAACATACTAAGAGCCACAAGGGATAGGGAGACGTAGAGAACCATGATCGCCTACGTCCTGAAGGGACAGGGCACATAGAAGAAATATATACTAGAAGCACCATATCAGATGGTGGCAGTAATATTCAAAGCAAGAACGAGTGGTATTTATCAAATAGAATCCTTAAGTCTTTTTGGAGTTGTAATAATCAAATCTGAAGTATAGTCTGTTTTTTCTGAACATCTTTTGCACTCTTCTTTAGCCGTGAACTGTTACTTTATCAAACAAATTCCTATAGGATCATTCCCCGATCAGTACACTCTTAACCTCTCCTAGTCAACAGTTATCTATCCTACATATCAATATAATAATATGCATTTCTTACTCCCCCCCATTTACACCAGTAAGACTATCTTGAGAGACTCTTCAGCTTTGTAATGGGTGAACAAATTTTAAAATTTATCCACTGTTCAATCCAAACGAAAAGACTTAATAAAAAGCAATAATATATAGATAAATAAAATATAAAAAAATAAAAATTATGAAAAAAATTATTAAATTATATTTTGTTATCTTAGAATTTTCAAAAAGTTCGTTAAAAATTGTTTTTTTTTTTCTCGTGTCAGTGGCGGACCATAAATTAGTATGGGAATTTTTGAGCGTCTTTTTTGGCGGTGAAAAATATATTGATTTGGTAATTTTTGCAAAATAATCAGATAATTTTTTGGATTTTAATTAAACTTTCACAGATGAATGAAATTATTTTTGAAGCGTTTTTGTTTTAGAAAATATTAGCAAAAATATTTTTACATCTGTTACTCCACAATTATTTAATTTTATGAAATTTGAGAAATTAATTTATGTAGCGCTTAATGTTAATCTTAGTTATAAACAAGTTTTTGGAGAATTTCAATCATCAGAGACCTCCAGTTTGTTCTGAATTGTAAAATAAAAAATGCAATAAAATTGAGATATTATTCAATTAGAACAGCTTAATACATCAGTCAGTTAAGTGCCATACGTGAAACACGCTTTGGGCGATCATGTCTCGAAAGAAACATGACTGACTGGGCAGAAGATTATCCCGCAGTAGGTTGCCATTGCTTTCTGTGGTAGACTGGTTGCCAGCCAAGGCTATAGAACCCAATCTGTCCTATTATTTAACCCATAACTGGAAGGAAGAGACGGATTAATACCTTTCATAAGGGTATTTGCGCGTAAGTGAATGCAAGGAATTCAACTAGAATTCGAACTCGGCACCCCGGTGTCGCGTTCCGAGTCGATATCCACTGCACCACATCCTAATATATCACAAAGGAAATTAACGATCTATGATGTCTTAAGAAAAAATATTTTCGATGAAATATGAATTTAAAAAGTTGCTTCCAGTTTTTAAACATTTTAATTATAATGATTTATAAAATTTTAAATCTTTTAGAATTCTAAATGAATTTGTAGCGGTTGGGTGATATTGTTATTAAGTAAAAACTTCATGGACTAATAAATGGAAAAACTTCAGCGACCCTCAGTAGCTTAAAAATACTTTTTTTCGTATGTTTATAATCTTGAAGACTTTTGTAAATATGGACTTGCAGACACAGCATTATCAGAAAAAAGAACGGTAACTGTAATAAATTTAAAATGTATTGGTAATTTTGGAATATTTTTCTCGACAAGCGTTTTTATAAGTAAGACTAAAGCCCAAGTACCTAAAATTATTAGATTATTTAGAATCTAATGACTAAATTTGTATAATTATTGGGTAGTTTAAAAAATTATATAAAAAAATGTGCCCACGTTTTATAGGTATGTAACACAGGAAAATCTATCGTGCTAATTGTCAGCACCTCATAAAAACACCCACCTCCGTATTAAAAATAGGTTACTGCAATGTTTTAAACTAAAATTTTAAAAATGTTTCAAATGAAATTAATTAAACATTAAATCAATCAAATTTCTAAAAGATTTTTAAAATAAATTATATTGAATTGATGATGTCATGTAGAAAGCAGTGTCAACGTCGACACATATTGAACGCTGATTGCCAGGTAACAAATAAAACTATAAGAATGGATTAATTCACCGTGGATCACGTGTCCTCGATAATAACCTATATTAAGCAACACACATAAGTCTAGGTGGATTGTTCGACTTTACCAGTCTTTTCACTTTGTCGGACTGTCTGGGCGGAAAGGAACCCAGAGGAGGCAGTGCTGATGGGTAGAGTCTCATCTGGTGGTGGTGGTGGTGGTGGTGGTGGGGGAATCAGACAAGAATTTTCGCCCGAGCTTAAGGGCTCGGATTTCCCCACTCTAACTGAATCTATATCCGCATCCACTGCGGGGGTATCTGCACCAGTGGGGAGATAGTGTGAATCAACCGGATTACTAGTAGCAGCAGTAGCCGTACTAGTTACAACCGAGTAGCAGTGTTCAGTGTTCAGTGTTCACAGTGTGATTCTACTATTTAGTCCTTATGTAAATTACTCTGGAGGACCCCCAGCAGATGATACTGCGATTACAACTATGTATAATTTCAAGAGCATTACAAAATTATTTATTACAATGACTGGATTTATAACAATGAGCACTATTGTTGATATTGTTCGGAGTGTTCTCTTCATCCTTATTGTCATATTCACGACACTTCAGCCTTTATTTCAAACACTAGAGTAGAATCGTCCGGTTTACTCTCCACCCACGTCTATTGAACAGGCGAAGAGGCTTATCCCTTGTTCCCTGTTTAGGGTGTGGTTTCCGGCTTTTTTCCAATCTTTTCATTCCTTTATTTATTTATTTTTTTTCAATTGGAGTAGATAGACTAATCTATCGCCCGGTTCACACTCCACCCACATCTATTGAACAGGTGTAGAGGCTCATCCCTTGTTCCCTGTTTAGGATGTGGTTCCCAGCTTTCTCTTTTCCAATCTTTTCACTCTTACGTAGCCCCCTGCGCTTCAGTGGCGTTATCGCCTTGCTCGGAGTGATACGATTAAAAAAAAAAAAAAGAAAAGAAAAGAATA
This sequence comes from Ascarosepion bandense, assembly GCA_037127315.1. Lineage (NCBI taxonomy): Eukaryota > Metazoa > Mollusca > Cephalopoda > Sepiida > Sepiidae > Ascarosepion > Ascarosepion bandense. Next base: position 73,880 of record JBBBDQ010000730.1, read on the forward strand.
TTCTCTTCCATGGGTCATGCCACTTCCGGATGTTTTAGTTTTCAACTAACTCAGTTTTTTTGTTCGCTACTGCTGTTACCAGGTTTTGAACTTAGAACTCTGGGTCAAGACATGGATCTAACCAACTCTTATCTACTGTGTCCTCAAAAACATGACCCAGTGCAACGGCAGTGGTGAACAAAAACGTGAGAGGTGAGTTAGATAACTAAAACATCCGGAAGTGTCATGACTTATTGAACAAGAATAATCTACCCCAGTGATCGAAATCAAGGGTTCTGTTCAAAATTCTAATCGCCTGAAAAATATCGGAGCCTACAACGACCGAAACGTCGTGAATATGACAAAGATGAGGTCGACAACTATATGAACTGTTGGATATTGGTTAATAGTGAGTGTTTTGGCACACAAGTAGGTTGGTGTAGTCAGCTCAAATGAAAGACCAAGCTCTTGAGTGATCTAATGGAGAGATATATATGAGTGAATAGAATCCACTCGTGCAAATATGTTGGGCAGGTCCATTACAGTAAAGTGGACTAACCCACTTGCTGCATTAGATACTCTCCTATAAATGAGGAAGGACAAAAAGAAGGCAGCCATATTAGTGGATAACTTATTTGATTTCTACGTAAATAATGTAAATACATCATATCAGAAATATAGACAAACACTGAATCATATTGTCGTCGTTCTAAAGTAATATACGAAAGTACGTCAAACATTATCCGCACTTCCGTCATATCTTTAAGTTTGTCACATTACTTTCTGTTCATGCGTGTTTATAGTCGATACTATTATGGTCAGGTGATCAAAGATTAAGCCTGATTGCGCCAGTTTTCTTGCTGCTCTCACAGTGTGACGTGATATTTGAAAAGCGATACAACTAATAGGTTAGAAAAAAATAACAATACATTCAATCACAACATTATACATAAAAAATCTTTGTCATAGCTTAAAAAAGCTGACCTTACTCAGACATCAGTTGATTTATGATAAAAAATTGAATATAAACTAAGAAAATAACCCCAAAACAGACAATAATACAAAAATAATCAACAAAGAGCTTTTGTTGGTCTTTAATTAAACATGCATATAATCATAAATCAAAAATTCATTGCGTCACGAAAATTTCTATGTTTAAGAGATTTCTATCTCGTACATCAGGCAATGTTGGATGTTAGTTGTGAAAATGATTTTCACAACTAGCATGTAACATTGCCTGATGATGAGATAGAAATCTCTGAAACATTGAAATTTCCGTGTCGCTGTGTATTCTTGATTTATAATTATATGATTATATTATACTCTACAATATTTAATGTATTGAGCACTTTTTTTTTTAAAAAAGAGTAAATTCCAGAGAACTCAAAATCGTTTATGCGTGCTTATAGTTGATACTATTATGGTCAGGTGATCGAAGTTTAAGCCTGATTGCGTCAGTTTTCTTGCTGCTCTTACAGTGTAAACATGGCAGCTCTACTAGCAGTGTGCACCACAGATGAACTAAAACCACTGATACGATTTCTTTAGTCGGATGATATGTCAGAGGCTGAAATTCAACGGAGGCTTTTAACACAATTCGGCGACAGAGTTCTGCTGCATGGAAATGTGTACGAGAAGATCGATAAGTTTAAAAATGTCCAGACTAGCGGGACCTACGAAGGAGGAGCAGGACGTGCGTCATCCTCCACCACTGACGAGAAGATTTAGCAAGCTCAAGAGATTTTTAATGGCTAACTGGTGAGCGATACTTTTTGGTGAACACTGCTAGCGGAGCAGCCAGGTTTGCACTGTAACACCAGCAGCAAGATAACAGGCTCAATCAAGCGCATAGGAATGAACGTTTCCTCCGTCAATAATCTGTGAATTCCGGGGACACAGCTGTTAGTCGGGACGCAGTCTAGAGACAGTCAAGACACTGCGTAACTATACAGTTCGGACGTACACTTCTATCTGTTGATTACTAACACTCTTACTTGTAAACATGTTCATGTTATTCTAATACACAGTTTGAACCTACCTTCTTGTTCCCGTGTCTTTCTTCCTGGCTCAAACAGGCCACAACAAATTGGCGACGAAGATTCGCCACAAGTTCCTTCCCTATTTCTTTATTAATTCTCTCAGGACCTTTCAATACATTCGAATTTACTTGTTAACATACAAGACATATAGACTCGTTGACCGAGTCTTTTGAATTTGGGAAGAGAAATACGTTGGGTGGAAGCACGAGTAAGAATTGCACACTAAAATTAGTTGGCATTATTTTCACAGGGAAGCAAATGATTTTCTGGGGAAACCAGGTCACTTCAGACAACCCTGCTTGGCGACAAGCCCTAGTGAATAACATCGAATACAATTTATTTTCGGAAAGTTACATCAACAAGCTAAAATCGATATCGTAGATTTGGAAGCTTAATTTCTAATACAAATTAGAAGTAACATCTGTCCAAGCTTCATAACCATCCCGATAGATACAGCCACAAACATAACGGGGCTTTTTCAGAACGACTGCTGTTGTACAAGCAGCAACGAAAATCAAAGACATGCTAGACATACAGACAGAATTTGTAACAATGACAATAATTGAGAGAAATACATTGATAATCAAAATATGATCATTATGCTTCAAAATTGCTGAAGTTTCTTGCAAAATGTAAAAAACAAATAGCAGTAAACGAAGCAAAATCTGACCAAAATATCCTAAAATAATTAAAATATTTTCAAGTCTGCTGACTTCTTCAATAAGATAAAGTAGAGGAATGGGCAACGATCAGTTGTCGATTATTTTACGTGTCTGGTAGACACGAGATACAAACTGGGACTAGCACTACTGTTTGCTACTTGCCTTGTCCCCGCCAAAAGAGAGCCCGTATTTGCTTAGCGTGTAAAGTTACTGCAGCTAAAATGAAGTTAAAAGAAAAAAGCACTTACCGCTCCGACGTAATCCGTCCTCGGCCAGATAATGTAAAAGAATGAGGGGGGGACTTGCGTTGCATTTTTATACACTAACAATGTGCAATGTATTATGGGATAACAGGAAGATGCAAATGGATTATGGGTATATGGACAGATAATAAAGCAACGAATTTTTCCCAGTGAGGGCGAAAAAAAAAAAACCCAGAACGTTCACCGTTGCTGGCTGAGACGTCTGTCAGTGAGATTTTGAGACAGAGCTCAAGAAGGAAAGACTTGCTTGGAATACCAGCTGGGAGAGCCAAATTCAGTTGCTGTTTTAAGTTTATTTTGTCACAGTGTCCTAACATTTCAGGTGACGGATTTTCATGGCTCTCCACGGCGTAATAGTCTTTGTTGTTTTCAGCAATGTTTATTCCATCAATATTCCAGCTAGTTCCTATTCTGCCATCTCTTTACACGAGTTCGTTCGGTAGGCTTACATAATATTCTTCTCTGCTCATCTTGACTTCAATATGTCTTGCGTCCGTTTGGTAGACATACATTATATATGAGAGATGCTCTCTTACACACACACACAGACACTGGCCAAGGATAATCGACAACGTATTGGGAGTAATAAAATATAATGCTAAATATGAAAGTCTAGTGCTATTCATTTAACCCGACTGTGTTATTCTCTAATAGGCACCACGACAACATTACGTATGAACATATTCTGTGGTGTTACTGTCTTAGACAAGAATCGATCACTAAGGCTGATTACGTAGCTATTTTGATCGAATTTTTTTCACTGTATAATGTTTGACCTATACGATCAATGTTCACCATTAAACTAAATTCAGTGAGAAAGAAAGAAATTATGTTAAAAAATAAATGTTTTGTTTAAAACTTAATCGATATACGGACCTATACACTTCGTTTAAAATTTGCTATAATTATAGGAAGGTACATATAGTATTTTGGATAGAGCATACTCAGATATAAACCGTGCATTGTCAGGTGTGGATTGAATATCAATCCACACGAACAATCACAACGTTATACATAAACATCTTTGAATATCAATCCACACGAACAATCATAAACAACGTTAATAACAATAAAGCATCTTTGAATATCAATCCACACGAACAATCACAACGTTATACATAAACATCTTTGAATATCAATCCACACGAACAATCACAACGTTATACATAAACATCTTTGAATATCAATCCACACGAACAATCACAACGTTATACATAAACATCTTTGAATATCAATCCACACGAACAATCACAACGTTATACATAAACATCTTTGAATATCAATCCACACGAACAATCACAACGTTATACATAAACATCTTTGAATATCAATCCACACGAACAATCACAACGTTATACATAAACATCTTTGAATATCAATCCACACGAACAATCACAACGTTATACATAAACATCTTTGAATATCAATCCACACGAACAATCACAACGTTATACATAAACATCTTTGAATATCAATCCACACGAACAATCACAACGTTATACATAAACATCTTTGAATATCAATCCATACGAACAAACACAACGTTATACATAAACATCTTTGTTATAGCTTTAAAAAAAGCTGACCTTACTCAGAGATCAAACAGGTTATATTTAATTTTTTATCATAAACCAAGAAAATAGCCCAAAACAGACAATAAATACAAAAATCCTCAACAAGGATCTTTTATTGGTCTTTAATTAAACATACATATAATTATAAATCAAAAATACATTGCGACACGGAAATGTTTATGTTTCAGAGATTTCTATCTCGTCATCAGGCAATGTTGGATGTTAGTTGGGAAAATGCTTTAAAAAAGTTCTGTGCTGCAATGTATTTTTGATTTATAATTATATGATATCATGCTCTACAATATTTAATATATTGAGCACTTTTTTTTAAAGAGTATATTCCAGAGAACTCAAAATCGTAAAACATTGGGTTCTTTTTACCTATATATTATACATACATACAGTGCGATGGGTAAATTGTCGACATTTTATATTTTAATTTCGCTCATGCAGGTTGTTTTAATTTTAATCGGATGCATAATATAATAGGGTCAGTTGGTCATCGTCTGTGAGAAAAAGGGCATAATGACGCAATTCACTTCGCCAGAAATTTGTAAACGGTATGCTGTACTGCTTGGCATTTGAACCGGAAGCTACAATACGAACATTTTAGAGTGTTTGGATGTCAATCCGAGAACAGTGCACAGGATTCGGAAAGAATTGCTGATTTATCCAGTCAACATCATGATGTTCAGAGTGATCACTAGCGATGGTGACGTTATGACTCCCACAGGGCCTCAAACTTAACACGTAGGACTACAAGTAAATTGAGGAAGTAGTGCTGCCCTAGGCCAAGTGGCTAGCTGCTGGACCACCCTATGTCTGGCAACAGGACGCTGTATCATGACATACAAGCAGGAGGAACCAGTCATATCTAAGACCACATTATCCCTTTACATCTGGTCACCTAACCCATCAGGCTTCAACATCGTTTATTATTATATTTTGAGTGCAGTTAAGTGACAGATCAACAAAACTTGTAACACTAAAGGAATTGAACGAAAGGATAATGGCAACATTCACCAACTTAAAAAAAAAAACACCCGAAAGAGATGAAGGAGATTCCGAAGTCGTTTGGAGCCCATGGTTGAAGGCAGTAGCGATTTTATTGAAAAACTTTACTCTTTGATATTTTAAGGTAATTTGTGTAATTTTTATAAATATATCTGTTAAAATTAGATGCCAGTGTTATTTTCACTGAAGCAATTTAGACGACAATTTATCCACAACGCGCGCGCACATACAATATATATTGTTTTTCTTGTCCGACATTTTTTATGACCATAAACATTATTTGTAGTCTGTCCTGGTGCAAGCGTTTTGTGCCTCTTCTCCCGAGTCTATTATACGCACCCCAATCTATGATTTTATTGTAATCTAATCATGTACAATAATAGATCTCATGCAATATAGGGGAACAATTCAAGTAAAAAATATTGAAAATACAATGTATCTAAGTGCAAATTAGAGGCGTGTTATAAAAGATCATTCCATCTTAAAGCAACAATATCTTTCTGTAACTTGAGATTTACTTGTTAAAATAATTCGAACGTATTCAACATTAAGGAAAAGAAATAGTGAATTTTATATAGTGTCTGTCGGGACATAGTATGATCAAAATAAATTTACGACTTTGGACGAAAAGAAAAAAAAAATGGATAAAAGGCCCCAGAATCCGCAAAAATATTTAATCCTTTAATAGTTTTATATGAAGTGAAAGTGAACAAAGCACTACTTGGGTAACCAATCAGGCTTGAACCCCCCACCACAACCTGGTTAGGTAGTTCGTGGGTAGTATACTCCTACCTTGAGCGTGTACATGTGTTTGAGTCCCTATACCTGTTTTCATTTTCTTAAAACAGTGAAATTAATAACAAAGTTTGAGACCACGACAGAAGACGTATGAAATGCAAGATGAGCAGAGAAAAATATAATATAACTGGCATCCTGTTTTTCCGTTATTTATCCAAAGCGTACAGCTATCAGTTTGGTTATAAGAGGCCATCCAGATGTTCGAATAACTTATTTAAAGAAAGTACAGTTTCTGTTGGTTCCCCTACGAATCTCTACGACGTTCTCTTGTTTTGGATACAAATAAATACGTCGGATCAGACGGTGTTTTTCCTATGAAGGGCGACACAACTTCGAATCCTGTCAGAGGGGATTTTTCTTTCAGTTTTCTTGAATGACTGAACATAGAAGAAATCTATATATCATGTCCCATTAGGACGTTGGCGATCGGAGCTCTCCAAATGTCCTGTCTTTTATAGCTTTTAATAACTTTTGTCTTTTTGCAATCGTCTCGAAACCCTGTTTCGCCATTCATTTATCCAACCTTGTTCTTTTATTTGCCTTGTTCCTTCAGGACGTTGGCAATTATGGCTCTCTAAAATTTCCTTTCCAATGTTTCTTTTTTTACCATCTCCCCCAAAACCCTATTCTAACACCAAATTCGCTCAAGAACGCCAGAACGTTATGTGTTCTTTTTTTTGTCACCTTCAATCTATACTGTGAGTATAACATTTTCTAAGCCTTCTTTCTTCATGTACCCCAAACCTTTCAACTGTCTCTTCATGATATTAACACCTTGTTGACATGAACTACTTAACACTTTGCTGTCATTAGCCACATTCGCTCAATTATAACATTCCCAAATTTTAATCATCAATTTCTGGCGAAAAAATTACGATGTCTGATAACGTGTTCTTAATGAAATAATTAGATTGCAATCTGAGCTACCTTGTTTCTGCATATAATGGAAAGTCTGTTCCAACTCTAATTAGATGCGAAAAAGATCAAGGCATAGGCACATGTTTAAGTTATTCTAAATAAATATTCTCACTTCTATCAGGCACTTAATATTGAGAATATAAACGCGCCTAATACCAGCTAGGAACAAAATCAGAAGAAAATGTTTAACAGCAAAACAAATTAAAAATGTTTTAAAGACGGGGATAGGATGAAAACTTGTAAAGAAGACTTGAAATTAGATTTATGCTAATCAGCATGAGAAGTATGAATGAACAGACTGTTTCAAATTCACCAATAAACTCGAAGAATTTGGTAACCAGGCATTGGCGGTCTGTAACTGGAATCATTTTAATGCAAGACATGTTTAAAGCTGAAAGCAGAGAGTGAGTTATTGTGTTTGAGCCCCAGGGCAGGGACACTTTGATTTATCGTAGCGATTAGGTTTTCTCTTGTCCTTCTTCTATTTTAGAGGTAAAAAAAATGTCGAAGTATTGTTCGTTGCCCGATTTAGTGATGAGGTAATCTATGATAACAAGCAACACAAAGTTGCAGCCAAAGATATAAGGAAATAAGACGGTATTTATCACCGAAAGACATTTTGAAAATACCAGTCAGTTTGTGGTTTTTGAATTATTATTATTACCCAAAGACGAACATGATTTGACTCCACTGATAAGAAACAAAATCAAGTTACTTTTGCCTATCATAAAGGAGGACGATATGTAGATTCTTTTTCAGATTTATATATGTAAATCTATTGTTGGGTGCTTCTGTTATACAACAAGGCCGAGAAACAAGCGAGGTCAGCCTGATATAATTTCCGGAGATTATTTATTTACTGGAAATAGTTTTACAAGCAGAGTTGCACCTTAAAGGAAGCTGTATTTTGTGCATTGAAAAACATAATCACTAACCAACGTATTTATTCTCATACATTAGGAAAACTTTTCTATCTAAAACCAAAATGGATTCTGATAGGCAATTTTATTATACATGAGTGTAATATTTTGACAATTTTGGTTGCTTGTATAGACAAAGCATTTGCTGCTTGAAGCATTCGGTCAGCTGTTATCCTTTTTCCTTGACCTTACGCTCCTTCCAAACGCATAAACATGCATCCGAATATTGGATTGATACAGGCTTCCAGAACAGTCGTAACAATTAAAGAACGTTTTATATAAAACTGAAAACAAGTCCACTTTCTTTTTCCATAGATTACAATGCGCATTTTTTTTATTGAAGGTTTTCATTGGTTAGAAATTAATTTTACATAAGTTGCGAAAATCTATTTCTCGAATTTGCGAAAATGGTGAAGGGAGTTATTTTTTGACAATTTAGAAAAATGACAAGAACAAGTGGCAGATTTACAACTACGTCCGTCAATTATTTTGGCGACATTTTTCCTTGTAATGATTGTTTATCAAATAAAATTACGAATGGCATTTTATTGGTTAAAAATATATACAGGATTTAATTCTGTCTATATTTCTGAAATTAGGTAGTAGTAATTACGGTAGTTACATTATTCGGAATATTGTCCTCATCTTTGTTGCCATTTGTACGACGTTTCGGCCGTTGTTCTTGTCCTTAAGGACACATGGCCCAGTGGATATAGACGTTGGTTAGTTCCTGTGACTTGACCTAAAGAGTTGGGAGTTCAATACCAGTAACTTGCAGGGTTAGAGGGAGACAACTCGTGACTTCCAATCGAGGCTTTACGCAAGGAATGACCCCAGTGATTGTAAGAAAGGGTTCAGTTCGAAATTCCTAGTACCTGAAGGCCGGAGCGTACAACGGTCGAAACGTCTATGAGGGCAATAGTCCGAATAATTTAAATACTGTAGGATTTAATTCCTGTGATGAACTAGGAAATCACATTTGGCTTAATATAATGTCGGTCAAGCGTCTTTTAAAAGATAAATCACACACATGAATAAATACTATATTTTTGGTTTTCTCCATGTAAACAAGACGTTCTTCTATTTCATCCTTGCAGCCATTTTTACTATATTTTCTCAAATATCATTTCACCCCCCCCCCCAATCACCACCACAGTTGCCCGACTCAAAAGACGCCTTGCCGAGTTGTAGTTTAGAGAACAACCAGTATTCAAATGGTGTCAATCTGCTAGACCCAGTTTCTTGATAAGAAAAATTAAAATTTACGCTAAATGCTAGCGCGTAGTTTATTTTTCTTGATTGATAATCATTTTTCCCTTAATTAGAACTATCCACATTTTGTTCCACCCTAAGATACTATGGACCACCTGAGGCGGCGTATTCAGATTCTTAATTCATTATTTTACCAATGATTCTGTTTCTTTTTGTATTTATTTTACATTATAGCTAAAATTACTTATGTTTACGCAATAAGTGAAAATAGTGATACAAGTAAAATCAAATGACATTTTATATTAATCATATATATATATATATATATATATATTGTAACTAAGTTGTTGAACTCGTAGGTTTATTTCCCTTTTGTTCATGAATTTACTTTTATAAAGAGTGCTCAATACAAATGTAGAGCGTTATACTGTAATGGTTGTTACAATGTTTTTAAATTCATAGTATCACTACACAAAAAATTTCTCATGTTTCGAAGCCAGCCAATTATGTTTTGGCTTCATCTTCAGGTGATTTTTTTTAGAATATATATATATATATATATATATAAAAACGAGATTATAATTATACTCGTGTCAAAAACCTTCCTCGAAAACTTTCGACGGAAGGAAAAAATGGTTAAAAAAAAACAAAACAAATAAATAAAAAAAAATAAAAATAAAAAAATAAAATAAAAATAAATAAATAAAATAAAATAAAATAAAAAAAGCTTAGTACATGAACGTCAGTCAAAAGTGTTCGGACCGAGATCAGCATGAAGCCCAAATAAAAAAAACCTGAAACGAGTAATCATCTAACAGAAAGCGCTCAATACAGAGGTAGAGCGAAATAAATAGATAACACCTAATGAGCCAGACAAACCTACCTAGGTTTCACCTAAACGGATCGTCAAAGAAAAAAGAAATCATGTATTTCCCAAAAATTTAAACTTTTCAAATTTAAAATGAACCTCCATTCTGATTAGTCAATTTGAACACACACATTTTTCTGTCTTCCCACATTTCTAACTAACAAACGTATTGTTTCTTATATTCAAATGAAAAGCATTTTCACAACAATGATCTAACATTGCCTGATGAGGTAAAAATCTCTAAACATAGAAATTTCCGTGTCGCAAAGTAAGCTATATTAATTTTAAATAAATAAACAAATTTAATTATATTATGCTCTACAATATTTTTGTATTGAGCACATTTTATTATAAAAGTAAATAAGACGAATTTTCAATTCCGATTTTCAATTGCATGTCGTTATCCCTTACACTACTCCACATGTGATATTACAGCATGTGGTATTCCCAAGCAATCACCCATCTTGATTCTGACCATGCTCAACGTTGCTTAACTTGCATGATCGTACAAGAACGGTGTGATACGACCTTACGCAAAACTGATATTTCTCAGTTCATTACCGTTTCTTTTATTCATTTTCTCTGTGGATCTCCAACTAAAAATAGAAAGTATAAGTTTAAGCAGGATATCCAGACGATGATGTGAAAAAAAAAGCGAAATATCAACAAAAAACCGACCACCGCAGTTGCCTTTTCATGACTTATAAACAGTTAATTCGGAGCTGTATTCAGTACTACTGCGGCGCGTCTGCAATTACTCAAATAATAACCATTAATCTTATCGTGTGAATAGACATTAAAAGATTAATTATCAGTTTTGTTTGTTAATCAAATATTGATCATTTCCTACTTGAAATTGTCTTTAAAATTGATCATTATTTTATCCTTATTTATTTACTGGATTCATTTTTTGGGGAAGAAGGAAACAAAAAGTTGGAAACTAAATTGTATTGAAACATTTTGTTTTTGTTTCACGGAATTTTATAAAATAAATAATGAAAATAACTTGGTTGATTACATCAATATTTCATTAAACAAAGAAATGAAATTGATTTGGAGATGTGTGTGTATATATATATATATATATATATATGAGTCGTATGATGGAAATGAAGATTAAAATATTAGCTATCAACTTTTTCTTGTTTGTCCCCTCTTGAGGGATTTTGCAAAATTACCTTTATTCAAATTTGGAACTAATTTCTTATTCTTCTAAATATGAAATCCGCCCGTAGCAGAGATTTAATTTTTTGCGAATTTAATAAAGTTCCTTCCAAAATTCCCGAGATATCTCGTCTGCGAACCATAATACATTTTTAAAGCCCGAAAACATTTGAAATGCAATGCGGTTTTTCAACTCTTAGTATCAATTTCAATGGCAAATAATTTTTTTTCGTAAATACTGTCTAACATTTCTTCACCAAAACAGAAAGTGAAAAAAAAAAAAAAAAAAAGTCAAAGTGCGCGGCGGGAAAAGGGAGTCATTTAATTATTACTACCGGTTTTCCCACCTGGAACGCTGCAAAACAGAAAGCGCGAAAAGATGGGAGGGTCGTGACTAGTGGGTTCGTAGTTCATTTTGCGCTGTTGCCAAATATTTGAGAAATTGAAACTTCATCTTTTGAAGTAAACACCTTTATAATTTTTCCATATTTAATTACCATCTAAGAGACACCTGAGGACTGAAACGAAACTTGATTCACCTGTAAATTACCAAAAACCATTTTCTCTATGGTTGTTAATCTTCCGTTTCGTATCAATGACAAAGTCATTTCTATAATATTTACTGTATAAACTAATGCTGTCAAACTGATATGAATATCAAATCTGTCTTTATTTTGGTTTCTTGGTGACAAAACATATCAATGTTATAACTATCAACATCCTGAGCCAATAACCCCCCCCCCCCCACATGTTCTCCAACATTAAATTTCCTGGTGATAATATTTCTATAGGCAATTGTTGCCATTTACAAGGTTTTAAAGAAGTTAGCAACAGCAGAGGCTATTACATACTCGTCTAACAATCTTTTTGCCTACGATTCAAAATTGTCAATAACGACGTGAGAATTTATGTTCAGCCGTTTGTGGCAAGAATTCTGGACATAATCCTACGCATGGAAAATGGTGGCAGCGATAATCCTGTATAATTCACAAAATGATTAATTGAATATAAGTGTTTTCTGGTTTAGACATTTCCAATGATAAGTTATTCAGAGCTTTTATTTTCCTGAACTAAATAATTGCATTCTAATGTGCGAGAAAGCATAAAAATTCTTCTATATGCCCCGTCCTTTTAGGACGGGGGCGATCATGGCTTTCCATGTCTCCCTATCCCTGGTGGCTCTTAGCATGCTTTCTTCTGTTACACCACACAACCCTCGTTTTGTCATCCACCTGATCAGGCCCTTCAAATGTTATCCGCTGCTTTCCTCTGTCTCTTTTTCCCCCTTTATCTGAACTGGTAGTATCAGGTTCTTGAAGCCCTCCTTCCTCATTATATGTCCCAGAAACTTTAGTTGTCTCTTCCTGATGCTCAATATTAATTTCCTTTTCGTTTCCAATCTTTCCAAAACCTCATCATTGCTCACATGCTCAATCCATGATATTCGCAGCATCCTTCTATAGAACTACATTTCAATTGCTTCAAGTTTTTCCTTCATCTTTGATGATATTGTCCAGCATTCACTGCCATATTGAAGAACTGACCTCACACAGCATTTCAGTATTTTTTTGGCAAAATTTTCCTGTCTCTCAATACTCTAGTCAACTTCTAGAACGCGTCCTTCGCCATGCCAATTCGCTTTTGGATCTCTGTATCGCACTTTCCGTCTTCTGTTAGAACACTTTGCAGGTATTTAATTTTTTTGTACCTGCTTGATTTTAGTATTCCCCACCACTAGTTGGCATTTTGGGCTGCTTCTTTTGCTGATGACCATGCATTCGATTTTCTTGCAGTTTATTTGTAGTTCTTTCTTGTCACTCTCTTCAGTTACCTTCTGTAACTGTCGACCATTCTGGGATGAGGTAGTATTTATATTAGTTATACTAGGACACATGACCAAATGGATATAGTTGTTAGTTACTTCCAGTGACTTGACCAAAGGGTTGTGAGTTTAATACCTGGCTACAGCAGGGGTTTAAAAATAGTACATAGCTTAGAACGTTGAGTTAAAGGGAAATAACTACATGGCATCTGGAAGTGGCATCGCACATGGAATGAGAATGATATACCCGAGTGATACAAATCAAGTGTTCGGTTCGAAATTCCTAGAACTTAAAGGCCGGTATAGAAATAAAAGAGGAGAACGGTTCGAACAGAGTAAATATAAAAATACAAGCAGTATAGCCCGGCGTTGCTCGGGTGTAATGAAAGCTTTAAAACTAATCCATGGTCCTGGAGCTCAGGCACTTTGGACGTTGGCACGAAAGACTAAAAAGCAATAGTTGTTTCCAAGTTAAAGCGAAACCGTAGACTGAAAGAAAAATGAATGGATGTAAGTCAAATTTTGATTTCCTGGTATCGATATCAAATAAGTTTTTTACGTTGTAAACTGAATTTTGAAGGCTAAATAAGTCCTCTGAGTAAATGGTATCATGGCTGAGACTAAGAACTACAATTATACCTACTTAGAGCCAAACCAGAAGCAAAGACTAAAATAAAAGGGCTGAAAAAACAGACATACAGGCAGATAAACAGACACACACAAACATCTTGCCTTTTATTCATTTTATATATATATATATATATATATATATATATATATATATATATATCTATAATTGCCAGATATACAGGCAGATAAACAGAAACACACACACAAATATCTTGCCTTATATATATATATAATCGATTTTCTGCACTATTGTAAGAACTGCAACCTTGGAACTTCTGAATATCGTTTCTTATGTCTGTCTAGGAGTGTATCAAATTTGATTAAAATCGGACCACTCCTTCTACAACCCGATTTTTTCGATTATCGATAGTTATCGGGGATACCTCGACACAAAACCTAGGTAAGAACACTCGCAGATGCTTATTGTAAAACTGTCTAAATTTTCAAGAAAATCGGTTTCAGAGTCTATAGGTAACGGATACACACGTACAAAATTCCATTTATAAATAAGTTTAGATACTTTGTTTTTTTCCTTTTAATAATAATAATAATAAATATCTTTACGCTAAAAACATTTCTATCATGTTTGTAGCAGTTTTCATCATGCTATGTACTTTTTTTCAGCGAATTATTAGAGGTACCTCATTAAATATAAATAAAATTTTAAAGTGTCTTTCTCGTTCAGACATTTCCAATGAGCAAAGAAGTTATTTATTCATACCTTTTATTTTCATATTTTCCTAAAATAAATGTTTTCATGTGAGTTTTGTTTATATACTGATTATTATTCATTTTCCCAGTAAACATTCAGCCACGGCAATAGTTGAATATCTTAATTCCGACATTGAGTGAATCTAGGCAGCTTTCATGCTTCACCACTACTTCAGTTCTCAACCAAATTTCAAACAGTTTATAGAGTTAGATAGAGCACGTAGCTACAGTCAGTCAGTTCAGTGCCATACGTGAAACATAAGAAACGATATTCAGAAGTTTCAAGGTTGCAGTTCTTACAATAGTGCAGAAAATTTGATATCGATACTAGGAAATCAAAATTTGACTTACATCCATTAATTTTTCTTTCAGTCTACGGTTTAACTGGAAACAATTATTGCTTTTTAGTCTTTCGTGCCAACGTCTGAAGAGTCTGAGCTCCAGGACCATCGATTAGTTTTAAAGCTTTCATTACACCCGAGCAACGCCGGGCTATACTGCTAGTGTGTGTGTATATATATATATATATATATATATATATAGAGAGAGAGAGAGAGATAGAGAGAGAGACAGACAGACAGATAGATAGATAGATAGATAGATAGATAGATAGATAGATAAGCAGTGTATACGTTCTTTTATTAGAATGCTCATCAAAACAATTACCATGAAAGTCAGTCAGTTAAGTGTCATGCGCGATACACGCTTGGACGATCATGTCTCGACAGAAACATGACTGACTGGGCAGAAGATTATCCCGCAGTAGGTTGCCATTGCTTTCTGCGGTAGACTGGTTTCCAACCAAGGCTATAGAACCCAATCTGTCCTGTTATTTAACCCATAACTGGAAGGAATAGACGGATTAATACCTTTCCCAAGGGTATTTGCGCGTAAGTGAATGCAATGAATTCAGTTGGAATTCGAGCTCGGCTCCCCGAGTTCTCGTTCCTAACCGATATCCACTAGACCACAACGCACATTTGGTAAAAAACAGCTTTTGAATTTTGGTTCAGTAAAATCAAATCAAAATAAGGAGACTAACTGCATAAGTACATAAGTGAGTGATTAACGCTTCTAATAACAAATCTTATTCTTTATAACTTTTTTGTTAAATATTTTTGCATGCGGTTTTCAACATTTAGATTCTGATACCTTGTCAAACTGCTGATCAGTTATTTTATCAGAATTAATTATAAATAATCAATTTTTTTTTTTTTTTTTTTTTTAACCAAACGCATATAAATTTTTTCTTTTTAATATTTTTGAATGCCGTTTTCAGCATTAAATGTATATTAAATTAATAGCGATGCCTGAAAAACATCGTGGATTACATGAGAAATTGCGTGCATAAAAAGAGAGTTATATTCTTAAGATTATATTAAACCTGAAAAAGAACAGAACAAGTTATTAAACCTGGAAAAGTAAAGGACAAAATATTCTAGCGAAGTAAAATAAATAAGACATTTCTTACAATATTAAAGCTAAAAATAAAATTTAAGTCCAATATTTTAAGTAAGAAATTTCTTAATTTTTACTTCACTGGAATATCTTGTCCTTTACTTTTCCAGGTTTAATAATTTGTCCTGTTTTTTTTTCCAGGTTTAATATAATCTTGATATTTTTTATGCATGAATTTTTCCATGTAATTATAACTTTTTTTGATTTGGCAGTTTCTTTTTCCGGAATAGCGTTCTTTATTTTGGTTGGGGTTGCTTCCTTCTATAAACCATTCAAATAGTTTCCGACATAAAATTTTGGTCTCGGAAACGAAAGTTTCTCTCAAAGAACTTTCAAATCAAAAAAGATCCAAACAAATTCTGCCCATTGGTAATAAGGGAGATTTCATTGATATCTCATATACACATTCGTTTTTTTTTTTTGTTTTTTTTTTTTTTTTTTTTTTAATAACAGCGTGTGGGTGTGTTTAGAAAGATGTCTTTGAGTTTACTTACATCGACTTCTTTTCAAGTTACTCTTGATGCGCTGTCTCATCAAAGATGGCAAAAATTATTTTTCTTCCACCGCCATATTTCTTTTCTTTTTTTTCTACCTTCTTCTTCACTGACTTTTGCTGCTGTGTCCATTTGACCAGTCATACCACCGGGCCACTTCCATCTACCACCGCCACCCGAACCTTATGCACCACATGACATATAAACAAGATACAAATATACGAAATACAAAGCCAATTTCTTTCTTCCTTTCATCTCCCCCGATTCTCCTGCAAAACCATTCACAAAATGACAGTCCGTATCAGTACTCACTCATCAACTCTGTTGTTGATGCCAGGATTTCTTCATAAAGTCTCTTGGAGTTTATTACCATTTTTCATCTTCGATTATACTCATCTTATGCTGCACTTTCCCCAAACGTAGTGGTTTTATTGTCATAAGGTACCTTACTACCCAAGAATCTATTAATATTTAATTTGATAAGACTACACAAAATATTTTCGGTATTCTCATTCTCTCAAAGACACATTGGTTCTCTGATTCTAAGCTACCCACGGATTAAATGATATTTAATACTTTTTTTTCTCCGATGACAACTAACCACCTATGGGTCGATTTAAACGTTCCCATCTATCTTTAGACAACAAAAATTATCCAACTACTCACTGGCCTATTTATATTTCATTATCATATGCATATTTTCAGTATTCTCACTTTCCTATAAAATAATGGCTCCGTTCTCATAAATTACCAGGTTTCTTGTATATCTATTAATGGCTAATGCCAAACTGAAAAAGTGAATTTTTATTTTTATATTTCACCTTACTACCCATAAATCTATTAATATTTAATTTGATAAGAGTACGCAAAATATTTTCAGTATTCTCATTCTACCCCAAGAAACTTTGATTCTAAGTACCTTACTACCCACGGACTAACTGATATTTAATACTGTTTGCTTTTTCTCCGATGACAGCTAACCACCTACGGGTTCATTTAAACGTTTACTCCTACCCTTAAACAATACGAATTATCGAACTGCTCACATACATTAATATTAGGTACTGATTAGCATGCTTTCCGTATTTTTCACATCTTTTTATAAAACAATGGCTCTTATCAGTTAATATGCTTTCCGTGGATCAACTAATGGTTAATGCGGAACTGAAAAATGATTTTGTATTTTTATATTTCCTTCTGAACAAACTATTTTCACTTTACCAGATTAACTCTAGGAATATTAACTAATAAATCCTCTCTGTGTGATTAGGATATAGACTGTGTTTTCCATATTGCACATCTTTTAAGAAACTAATTCTGTTATCGCAGGTTGCCATATTTATCATGGATTTGTAAATAGTTACTGCATACAATGCTGTAATTTTAAGACAAGCTATTATCATTCAATGAACATTTTTTTATTTCTCTATTTTGTCATGACGAAATTTCGAACGCTCTATTTTATGACCTTTGCCAGGTGGACAGGTAAGAGAGACTCAGCTTTTCTCTCTTGGCAGTACAAAATTCAAAAAATATTAGCCAACGAATAAAATGGTTGCAAATATACCGAGCAGACGGAAGAATCTAAAACATTTTATATGTTCAGATTTCGAGTCTTGTTTAACGACATATCAACCTTTTGTAAACCATTTAAAGTAAAAAAGTGTGTGGTACTATATCTTCACGATACCGGGTTGGCCGATGGTTTCGTGATTACCACATGTTCCAGACTGGTTGTTCTCTGATCCCCTCCGCGCCCACGTTGTTTCTTAAGATCCGCGAAAAGGGGGATGAATACAATTCAGTCGATGGAGTGTTGAATTTGACGTCGGAGTAGAAGAATAGTTGCCACACCATCAAAGAAATGAAGAAAAACGGTTGTTATAAACAGCAACAAACATTTATTTACACTGGTATACAATAATTTCTTATCAAGTTAAAACTAACACTGCGAAGTGAGGGGTGACTGGCAGAAAAAGTTTCTTTAACTCGAATAAATCTTAACTGCAATTAGGCAGTATCATTGATGGAGCATGCAGTGGCAACGGATTCGGTTCTGGGTAGCGAAGAATGACAGACTCCATTGTCTTGCACTGGGTGTTCTCTATTTATGGGCCCGAATCCCGAATAATTAGCTCCTGATTGGTCAGCCAAAAGGGATCACCGGACAATGGCTATCGTCGTAACACCGCCCCACACCCCTGGGTTGCATCCGATTGATTTAGATAATCAGCCAATTAGTCGCAGTTATCGGGGTGGGCTAACAAGAAGCAGGCCCTGTGGTTGGTTGATCAATGGTTTATTACCTTGTGCCATACTTGCACTCAATCCCCGGGTGAAGCAACCCACCTGTTTGCCACGCTCAAATTATGTTTATATTTTGAAATTGAAGTAATTTTTTGACATGCCATTACACCTGCAGAGTGTTTTGTTTTAGTGACAGTTTATAGGTCAGCCTTCCGTTTGGGTCTAGATATCTTTATATTTAATGACCTCGGTTTACTGCACCTGGTTCTTAAAAATGTTGGATATCCAGAATGAACTCATTTTCATAATGGTTTAACAAAATAATTGTTATAATGATTTAATTAATTATTAATTAATTAATTAATTAATTTCGCCAGTCAACTTTTTGACACTTGAATGAAAGTGTCATAAGTGGGGTTTTAGGGTATTTCTTTAAAGTTTGGTTGTGATGAGAGGGTTGGTCTAGTCAGATTTTGCTGAAAGCTTTTTTTTTAAGAAACGCGATGATGTCATCTGGTTTTGTATTTTTGAAAAGGTCCTTTAAAATGAAATAAAGGTTTGGTTTGTGGCATATCAACCTCACTGGGTTTAATGGCGACAAGATTTTTGCAATAGATTCGTATGAATAGAACGTATTCTTTGTAAGAAATCAATATGTAGATCGGGTTCCATTGACGTATTTTTGTTAAGAGGGTTTCAAGGAATATGTCATTACATGGGACATAGATGAGTCTGGAATCCTAAACATAGCTTCTCCAGCAACACAAAAGAATCTCCATATTATATATAACTTTCTCCTTACATTGATTGCTGTGTAGATGTGTTCTCTGCGTGGAACATGTGAAAATAAGTTGTTTTTAATTGTATTTGTGTATGTCTTAGTAAAAGTTTTTCTTAGTACAAGGAAAACAAAACACTCAACATCTATACAAGTATCAATATTATCGAGATGCTAAAAATTCAATCTTTTGTCATCTACTTTTTTTCATGTGAGGTCATCTTTAATAAGAAAATTGCGTAACAGCTGTTACACTATTAAAAACATTGATATTGAAATTAGTATCAATGTTTGTTCATTCATTTTTTTTAATCATGTCACCGCAAGCAAGGCAGGAACTTCAATGTTCAAAGAGAAAAGACTGGGTACAGGGGGTGTAGAAGCAAGGGTAAAAGACGGATTAGATTCAAGGTGATAAAAAATGACAATTGACGTTGTATTTAAATTTTGGAGATTGTAGCTATCCAGGAAGCAATTAAACAGAA
This sequence comes from Ascarosepion bandense, assembly GCA_037127315.1. Taxonomy (NCBI): domain Eukaryota; kingdom Metazoa; phylum Mollusca; class Cephalopoda; order Sepiida; family Sepiidae; genus Ascarosepion; species Ascarosepion bandense. Next base: position 93,916 of record JBBBDQ010000730.1, read on the forward strand.
GAGCGTGCCAAAGGCGGGAAGTGCGAAAAAATAAAATGTTCGAGCAAAACAGAAGGTTACATTTCACTATTTCAACGGTAAAAGGGTGGGACCTAGATACCAGTCTAGTAGCATGATTAAATTCATGTAGTCGGGACATCAGGGAAAAAAGCTCGTCAGAAGGAAGCAACATCACATCGGTGAGAAAGAGGCTGAAGTCGAGATGTCAGGTCAGGATCAATTGCGTTGCAGATACTTTGGATTTTTCGAGTCTTGTTAAGGCATAAAGTCAATTAATCACTGGTTAATTTTTTAAACGTTAGTTTATTTATCAACAGGACAATCTGCTAATTTATGTGATAGAGAAAAAAAGGAAGGAAAATGAAAGAGTCCAATTTTTTTAGACATTGCTCAATTCCAAAAATTTGCTCTAAATATTCAGCAGCAAATTTATTATTTTCGTTTTTTGTTAATATTGTGTTTACAATGCGTATTAAATAAAGAGTTTCTGTAATGGATAATGAGCATTTATTTGACACCAGAGTCCATATTTTTCTTTTTTAGTCATTTTAGTCACTTTACCCCGAGCAAGGTGGTAATACCACGAGTACGCATGGGGTTACAGGTAGTATAAATGAAAGAAATTTCTGAGAATAGAGAGGGAATAGGAAAAAAAAACAAAAACAAAAAAAAAAACAAACAAACAAAAACGAACGAGTTTAACAAAAGACAGAAGGTGGCGGCTGACGTTGCATTTAAACTTTGGAAGGTTGAAAATGTCTGTTCTTCAATATGGCATTGAATGCTGGACAATCTCTTCAAAGGTAAAGGTGAGACTTGAAGCAACCATTTTGTTCTACAGAAGGATGCTGATAATACCATGGACCGAACATGTGAGCAACGATGAGGTTTTGGAAAGGATGGAAACGAAAAGGAAATTAATACTTAAAATCAGGAAAACAGCTGAAGTTTCTGGGACATGTGATGAGGAAGGAGGACTTGGATATTCACAGATTAGATTGAGGAAAAAAAGAGAGAGGAAAGCAATACGGAAGATACTTGATGAGCATGAGCAGGTGGATGACAGAGCGAGTTTTGGGTGGGTAACAGGAGAAAGCGTGCTAAGAGGCTATGAAAAAGGGGAGATGTGGAAAGTCATAATCGCCTACGTCGATCCATAAATGCAACTTTCATGCCCTCAAGATTGCATTTAAGCAGGAAAGACTGTCGCTACTGTTTTTCTTTTTTTTACCACAGTGTACAATTATATTTACATATGCTACACCCCTGATACTGAGCACTTTAATCCATAAATATAGAATACCGTAAAACTACATTTTTATCATGTTTTGAATAGGCAGGAAAACCTTTAGGAATCTTTCGGCCAACACTTTTGAAGAAGGTACCCTTGGTAAACTTTATTGACATATCAAGACGTGTGTGTGTGTGTGTGTGAATAAAGGTAAAAGCTTTCTTTACCAATGCGTTTCTTTCTCTGACTTTATCAAGGTAAATGTCATCAGAGAACAAAAGGCGTTAACAAAGAAAAGTTTTTCTTTAGCCGTTATTCATAATCTTTTATAAATATTTATTTTTATTCATATATGAATTGTTATCCCCACTACACATTTATTACTTTAAACGTGTTATATTATGCATGCACCTATTTGAGTAGATATTCCTGTTATTTATAAAATAATGCAAATTTATATCTGTGGTGATACCGACCGAACAAAAGCGATGAACCGGATGTTTGCTCGCTCACAACAAAAAGGCAAATGAAAAAACTCGTCGTGGGCATCTCAGTTTGCGCAGATGTTCCGGTTGAAAAATAAAAATTAATCAAATATCAAATTTCCATTTCGCGAGCCTACGCGAATTTTTTTTTACCAGCCAATGGGAAGCCCAGAATCAAATACAAGGATGAAATTCAAAACGAGCTTTTGATATAAAAAGCGGAGACAAAAAGCATCGTCAGACAGAAAGACAGACAGACTGACGGTGACAGGAGAAGAATGTAATCATATCCCCTTGAGTTAAGTCAAGCGGCTACTATATTCGCCTCCCTTCACTTCTCATCACTCCTTCTCTGTCTCAAAAGTACTTACTGACCACAGGAGTGACCTCTTCAAAGACATTCCACACAAACCAACTTACTGACTTACGGACCTTAGAAGTGGCAACTTCAAAATGAACATTCCTAAGCCTTTTATCTCTTTCAGCTCATTATATTTTCCATGAACACTTTAACCTCCGTTGGACCTATCCTTCAAGCATTACTTTAATTGTAAAACATTGATATGTGTATGTATATATATATATATATAAATGTTATTTTATATTCAAATTGCCTTTCTTGATTTTATAATCATTTTATGACTTATAGTGGGCTATCTTCCACAAGGCCAAATTCCGTTAACCTGCAACGGTATACAATTACCCTTCACTAGGACGGAATCCTACTACTACTAGAAAAGGAATGAATAAGATATACCCGCTATATATCTACCAGCGTGTACATTTAAGAGTTTTGGAGGAGAAACCACCATTTAGCCTGGCGTACTCAGACCTAAAAATGGTTTACAGTGAAGCAAATCCAATTACTCTTTTACAGGACTACCTGCCTCTTGTTTAGATCACTCAAAGCTCGTAGGCCCTAAATTTTATTTTTTACATATGAAACGTAATCAAAGTAATGTTCAAAGAGAATGAATATAATTTATAATCTAACATTATTTTGTACAGAGTCCATATAAAAATAAAATATATAAACAGAATTGAAAAGAATTCAAATTAAAGTAAAGCAATTGCACTTTCCTTTAAAAACATTATTTCTTTCCTTCTCTTTCGCTGTCTCTTCTAGCCGAGAGATGTCATTTTATGTTCATATTGATAAGGCTCCAAGACTTGCCCGAATATTGGTCTAAGGCTCCCAACCTTTTTGCTGCGATTGCCCCAAAATAGCAATTTCACTATTATCCATTACCCCAATGAACAAATACCCGTAATATAAGAAAAGTAATAATTATATTTTCATACATCAAAATCAGATAAAGTTAAGTGGTAGTTCAATTGGAAGCTCTTTGCTGTTCGTGAGTGTGGTGGCAATGTCTCTCCATTTTGAGGGTACCGGGTTGGCAGTTTCCTGGTTGCTGCTTCTGACTGATAGTTAGGAGCCCGAACTCTTGCGTAGCGTCTTGAGAGGCTGCTCTGATCAACAGCTGAATAATATCGGGGTTCCTGTAGTGCCATATCGCGCATGGGCTTCCCTTCATGAACCTCCGGTGGGCAACCCCGAGGCCACATTATGCTGCAGGCTGCGCCAGTCTCCATTCCTCACAGGCTGCAAATAGTAACCAACTGATTCTGCCCTAGTCCTCTCTCCTCAACCAAAACACCATGAAAAAGAACAAACAAAATACCAAAATCAAACCAGTTACTCGGAAAACCTGTCTCTCTTTCACTAACATTCGCGGTATCCACACTAACTTTTATAGCGTAGAAGCATTCCTCCAAACTAACTCACCTGATATCTTAGCCCTATGTGAAACTAACCTTGACCCGTCTATCCCCTCTTCTGAGTTCTATGTTCCTGGTTACCTTCCCCTCCTCAGGAAGGACTCCAACGTCCATATGCATGGGCTTGGTGTATATGTCAGTGAACACCTCCCCCTAGCTAGAGTAACATCTCTCGAATCCCTGGACCAGTCTTTCATGTGCTTCCGTCTCTCACTTCTAAGCTCTGTTAGCTATCTCTTCTTCCTCTACCGCTCCCCCTCCTCTGACTGTTTGGTACTTGACAGCATCTCTGACAATATCGACAAGGCCATTTCTTCGCACCCATCTGACCATATTTTCGTGTTTGGCGACTTTAACGCTCACCACACTAAGTGGCTGGAAAACTCTGTAACCGACCCTGCTGGTGTCCACACCTTTACTTTTTCAATCTCCCTCGCCGATTTCTAGCATAATCTCAAAACTGGACCCTCACAAAGCGAGTGGTGGGGATAGAATCCCAATCATAGTTTTGAAGAATTGTGCCCCTGAACTATCCTCTATCCTTTCTAAGCTCTACACCCCCTGCCTATCTTCCTCCTGCTTTCCTGCCTGTTGTAAGTCTTCTTCTGTGGTTCCAATATTCAAGAACACTGGTGAACAATCGGACCCCGCGAATTACCGCCCCATCAGCCTTCTTCTGATCTTTGGCAAAGTGTTCGAAGCCATTATCAATGCCAAGGTCGTTCAGCATATAACAGCCCACGGGCTCCTCTCGGTCAAACAGTATGACTTCCGCTTCACCAGGTCCACTGCTGATATGCTAACGACCATCACCGAGTATATATACCAGGCTCTCGACAAGAATGGTGAAGCCCGAATCGTTGCCTTGGATATCTCTAAAGCATTCGACAGACTATGGCATACCGGCCTTCTACGGAAACTGTGAAGCTATGGCATAACTGGACTTTTGTTGGATTTAATCCGGTCATTCCTCTCTAACCGCACACTGAAGGTGGTTTTAAACGGACATGCCTCCCAGAACTACCCTACAAACGCGGGTGTACCCCAAGGGTGTACCCCAAGGCTGTATCCTAGGTCCTACGCTCTTTGTAATCTATATCAATGATTTCCCCGATGCCATAAGATCACAAGTAGGCATGTATGCCGATGATACCACAGTTTACTCTCGCCTCGATCAAAAATCTGGTGTTGGTGACAAGGCGAACCTCGCTGCTGAGTTTGAGAAGGACATCCAATCCGTGATGGATTGGGGTAAGAAATAGCTCGTAAAATTCAATTCTTCCAAAACGAAGCTGCTGTCAATTAACCACCACAGATAACCGCACCTCCCTCCCATTAGCATGGAACAGGCTTGCCTCCCAGAGAGTAAATCACTACGCCTGCTTGGCCTGACACTCTCAGCGGACCTCAAGTGGAACGACTACGTCGAATCCATTGCTAAATCCGTAGCTATGAAAGTCGGCTCTCTGTGCAGGGCCCGGAAATTCTTTCCGCCTGAATCTATCCTGCAATTATGTAAATCCACTATCCGCCCATGTATTGAGTACTGCTGCCATATTTGGTCGGGTGCCCCTTCTATTCTCCTCGGGGTTCTTGACAAAATACAGCGAAGAATCTAATGTGATTGATACCGACTTGGCTGACCGCCTGCAGTATCTCTCTCACCGGCGTGACGTGGCTTCCTTGTACCTCTTCTATAAATACTTTCATGGCTTCTGCTTTGACGAACTTAAATCACTGGTGCCCCCTATATGTGAATTTGCACGAGATACTAGATTGGCAACTAGGTCCCACCCTTTTACAGTGAAACCGATGAAATGTAACCACAATTTCTACTCCAACAGCTTCTTTTCTCCCACTTCCCGCCTGTGGAATTCCCTACCGCATGCTTGCTTCCCCGACGGCTACAACCTCCAGGAGTTTAAATGTAAGGTCAATAGACACCTCCTAACACACTAACTCACACCCGCTCTCTCCAACTCTCTCCCTATGTACATCCTAAGTCGTCTATCACCCTCCTTCTGACATTTCCTATACCCAATCCCTCTATGTAACCCCCTGTGCTATAGTGGCAGTGGAATGCCTTGCTTGGGGTGACACGATTAAAAAAAAAAAATCAATAGTACCGATCTATAATAATCAGAGGTATAGTATCCGTAACCTAGCCGTGATTCTTAATGTGAGTGTTGAGCTTGTATTGCCTGTGGCAGTTTATTTATTCTTGGCTTTGTGACTGAAAGGGCTATTTGGGCGTCGTTTGCCACTTTGAGTTTGCTACGTTTCTTGGTCTTCATTCAAAAAAAAAAAAAAAAAAAGAAACAGTAGAAAAAGCTTGTTCACATAGATAAGTGGTTGAAAATCTTATGAGAATTTGTACTGCTATAGAGACTAGTGTTGGTATATCCTGCAGACGAGAGATCCAAAAGGTGTCTAGAACAGACTTGGTTTCAAACAAACGCTTTCATGCATTGTTCATCCTGAGGGTGAGAAATGCTTCTTTTGCTGGATAGACCTCATCAAGAATGATATCTTCACTCACAAGATATTGATTTCTTGCCCATTCATTGTTGGAATTATTAAAGTTTAGAAAGTACTTATGTAAGTTTCCCAAGAGGCCATTTAGACTTGCAAGAAAGATACTTTGAGATTGGGGTTGGGGGTATTCTTCCTTGAAATGTTGTCACGTTAATAATTTGGCACAGTGTGAAATTATAAGCTGATTGCTTCTTCCCAAACCAAACATCCATTACCCCCAAAGTATAGGCTCATTAACCCACTGGGCTAATTTACCCCGGGGTTGGGAATCATGGGAGGCTAACACCATAAGTCTAACTGAGTTAATTTTTTTAATTGGCCAAAATTTGTAGTTTCTAGCATTCCTTTCCTTTACTTTGTTTTATAACGGAAGTTATGTGTGGAGTCTCACTAACTTCCGGTATTTTCCAGTCATAAATACGCAGGCTCTTTTGCTGGAAATATCCGGCGTTTTTTGACAAGGTTAAGTCTTTCTTCCTCCTCTATTTTTGAGAATTGCCTTTTATATAAATTAATTGTACATTGCGACACGGAAATTCCTATGATTTACATTTAAAATGTTTTAAATGTAAATCATTTGCACAACCAACATTGCCTGAAGAAGAAAATCTATCTCAAAACATAGGAATTTCCGTGTTGCAATTTACAATTAATTCATATTTATATGGTTATATTAAGCTCTATAATATTTCTTATATTGAGCACTGTTTATAATAAAATAACTGCCGGGATATTCAAATTACTAAAACCTTGAGTCTTCTTCGCCTCTGTGTGTGTGTGTGTGTGTGTGTGTGTGTGTGTGTGTGTGTGTGTTTGGATTTAGCTATGATATTCCAGGTGATAACTGGGTTCTTGCTGTCGTATTTTAATTTCTAATGATGTATCGATAAAGCAGTACTTTTGCTGTACTTACTGTTGTTTAAAGACATGTGGTTGTTAAATCTTATCTTCCAGCTGTTAGAAGTGCCTCCAAAGTAAAATTTAGCATTATTATCCGAATAAATTCGAGCTCTATAAACAATACTTTCGGACATCCATTAGCCATTCAATGGGAAGGTTTTATTTTTTCGGTAGTTGAAATTATTTTTAAAAGAGTCATTTTTGCTGTTAGTTGGGTGACGGATGTTGTTTATGTGGGTCAAATACTTATTTGATATCGTAGCATTTCTAAGAATTTAGGTAATTTCTTTTTTAATTTGTCTTATTTAAAATTTAATTTTCCTTACATTTTTTTGTACATGTAACATCTGATTAGGATGCTCTCCGAAAGGGCAATACAAATGAAGAAAGACTTGTACCTATGTGTTACTGACTATGCGAAGGCATTCGACAAGATACAACACAAAGAATTGATGGAGATGCTCGGCATTTTTGGGAAAGACATAAGAGTAATCGAGAATCTCTATTGGCAGCAAAAGACCTGCATACGGACAGATAACGATTTCAGTAGATTTACAAAGATAGAAAGAGGAGTAAGACAAGGATGTGTCTTTTCACCGGATTTGTTCAACTTGTACAGCGAGAATATTTTGAGGACCTTAGATGACACGCCAGGATTTGTTATTGGAGGCCACAACTTGAACAACATAAGGTAAGCAGATGACACAGTGCTAATTGCAGATACGGAAAGGAAATTACAAGACCTCCTACAGAAGGTAGCGGTGGAGAGTGACAAAAAAGGACTACAAATAAACTTCAAGAAAACTTAATGCATGGTCATCAGCAAAAGTGCAACCCAAAATACCAAATACAGGTGGAGGACACCAGAATCAAGCAAGTACAAAAATTTAAATACCTGGGAAGTGTTCTAACAGGAGATAGAAAGTGCGACGCAGAGATCTGAAGGCGAATTGGCATGGCAAAGGACACGTTCCAGAAGCTGAGTAAAGTACTAACACACAGGAAAATTTCAATAGAAACGAAGAAAAGAGTGCTGGATTGCTATGTGATGTCAGTTCTTCAATACGGCAGTGAATGCTGGACAATATCATCGAAAATGAGGACAAAACTGGAAGCAGCCGAAATGTGGTTCTACAGAAGGATGCTGCGGATATCGTGGACTGAGCATGCAAGCAACGATGAGATGTTGGAAAGAATGACAACAAAAAGGAAATTAATACTGAGCATCAGGAAGAGACAACTGAAGTTCCTGGGACACGCAATGATGAAGGAGAGCTTGGAGAACCTGATACTGACTGGCCAGATAGAAGGAAAGAGAGACAGAGGAAGGCAGCGGATAACATTTGCAGGGCCTGATCGGGTGGATGACGGAACGGGGGTTACCAGGAGTAACAGGAGCAAACATACTAAGAGCCACAAGGGATAGGGAGACGTGGAGAACCATGATCGCCTACGTCCTGAAGGGACAGTGCACATAGAAGAAGAAGATCTGAATATTTGAATTTTTACTACTTATGTTTTACACCCCTTTGATTTCTTCTCAGATTTTAGTATCTTCATTTTAATTTTAAATTTTTATCTAAATGTAACCGTAGAATATTTAAACTTTTAATCTAAATAGCAGTAACTTGAATTTATAAGATTTAATTTCCATGAACATCGACTGAAATTCAAATTAAATTAAATCCGAATCTATTAAACTGTCATTTTGAAGTATGCACCTGATAATTGCACAACGTATGAAACTCAGTCGTGGCATAGACGTAGGCCTATATATATATATATATTAAAGCCCTGTTCATACATAGAGCACTGTTTTATAAACACCTGAATAATACTATACATATGTCGCCCTTGCTCTAAATTTTTTCTATAGACTGCATTTGCAGCATCCAAATTGCTGGCGCCTCACCAAATTTTATACAAATAAAAGTACATTTAAAAATAATAAAAACATATTGACTGGTTTAAAGGGAGATAACCGGATTTAAAAACATTATTGATAACTCTCCTCCAATTTGCGCACCCTAATTACTATGTACTTCATATAATGCAAAATATCACAATTGTAAAATCGTCAATAATTATAACTATTTGTACTAAAACTGATACATGCAAATACAAATGATCTATAATATTTTAAGTTTTAAAATTTATTTTTGGCATATGAATATTTTTGAACTGTTTCTAAATTTGATTATTTCGATGATTCCGCCTCACCTTGCACTTCATCGTTTGGGAATCGCTGCCATAGACGTTAGAGATCCCCAAAGAAAGTGATATCATAGCTAGGCCGCCTTCTTGATATATCTCTAGCTTTAAATAAAAATTTACTTGCACGCAAACGCCAACATTTCTAATACGCTGTTCTTTGAAAAACATTGCATTGATTTTTTTAAGGAAATTATTTCCTCATTTTGTTTTGCAAGATAGATGAAACCTTTATTAAAGAATCAATTCACTACATTCAAACTCACAATTCGTGAAGACTGGACAGGGTGCTACCTTTAATCAGTTCCATGAAATGGGATGATTTCTTGGCATGTGTTAGTGAAATGTTCGAAATACGCCAAGAACTCAATTGAGGGATGTGATGCCGAGACGACTGTTCACAGTAAGTCTTAATCGACCATCTTCTTGTGTATATTTGGAAGGTAATCAATATGTTGTATGCAATTGTACTAAATCAATTGTTTCTTGTAGGAAATCTCAACACTGAATAATTATCAAGAGCCCTGTTTAAATTAACCGTTAGTCCCTTAACAAGGTTCGGAAAAATTACCAATCTAATCTCATCAAATCTAAATCTATTTATAAATGGAACTTTGTGTGTGTCCGCTACCTGTAGACTCCGAAACGGCTGAACAGATTTTCTTGAAAATTTACAGTTGTACTATAAGCGTCTGCGAGTGTTCTTAGCTAGGTTTTGTGTCGAGGTACCCCCGATAAATATCGATAATCGAAAAAATCGGGTTATCGAAGGAGTGATCCGATTTTAATCAAATTTGATACACTCATAGACAAAGACTTAAGAAACGATATTCAGAAGTTTGAAGGTTGCAGTTCTTAAAATAGTGCAGAAAATCGATTATATATATATATATATATATATATATATATATAATATATAAAATGAATAAAAGGCAAGATGTTTGTGTGTGTCTGTTTATCTGCCTGTATGTCTGTTTTTTCAGCTTTTTTATTTTAGTTTTTGCTTTGAGTTTGGCTCTAAGTAGGTATAATTGTAGTTCTTAGTCTCAGCCATGATACCATTTACTCAGAGGACTTATTTAGCCTTCAAAATTCAGTTTACGACAAAAAAACTTATTTGATATCGATACCAGGAAATCAAAATTTGACTTACATCCATTCATTTCTCTTTCAGTCTACGGTTTCGCTTTAACTGGAAACAACTATTGCTTTTTAGTCTTTCGTACCAACGTCCAAAGAGTCTGAACTCCAGGACCATGGATTCGTTTTAAAGCTTTCATTACACCCGAGCAACGCCGGGCTATACTGCAAGTTTAAAATAAAGACAAGACACACTTAGATAGCAGAATAAAAATAATTATTTTATATTAAGGATATAAAAAACAAAAATGATATACAAAAAGGAATTAGAATTTAAAAAGGAAGTAGAATTTAAAGATGGTTAGGAAATAAAATAGTGTAGTTTTGGGGGACAAAACGATTTGTTTTTCCTCCTTTGTCACAAGCTTCTTGAATTCGTTTCTTCGTCCTTACTGCTCTTTCATTCATTCGTCCGTCAAGTTGCTTGATAGTTAATCAAGTCTCGGTATTTATCCAACACTTCCCTCTCATAAGTGGAATGTGGCACATCGCCAATTTTTACGTTGGGAGTTTCTGAGCGCGTACGCAGGGTCGGGCTCTCGTCTATTTATCCCAAACGAGAGACTGCCCTTCTGCATAGCCTAATCTGTGTCCTTCTACATCCGAAGGCGGAAAGTCCGACAAAGTCAGAGGTTTGATGGCGTAATCAGACCTCCTACCAACTAATTCCTCACTCACATATTTAGCCACATTTCAACCCACAATTTCCTGTTTTTTTTTTTTTTACCGTCCATTACAATTAAGGTAGGTAGCATCTATTACGACATTTGTTTTTACAAACAGAGCGATATATATATATATATATATATATATATATATATATATCGCTCTGTTTGTAAAAACAAACGCATTTGCTCAGACCATCCAGATTTTCTAAACAACATTAACAACCTAACAAAACAGTTTCTAAAATGTAAATATCCAATAAAAATAATAAAGGAAGCACTACATAAAACCATCCACATAGACCGTAGCACACTTCTCACATACAAAAAACGAAAAGATAATAACCGAATTCCCATGGTTTTTAACCATAATCAATATTCCCACACACTTATCAAAAATTTTAAAAATGATTACAGGAACCTCCAATCAAACAAAAACATCAAAGACATTTTCGATAGGCCACCCATAAATGCAAAGAAACAAACACCCAACCTATCAACTATCCTCACTTCTAACAAATATTTAAATAATACAAACCTATCAGGGAATTTAAAATGTGGAAAGCCTCGCTGTTTAATTTGTAAACATTTAATAACAGACAAAACATTCTCTGTACCCAACACCAAAATAAAATTACACCCACCAAACCTTACTTGTGATAGCAAAAACATCATATACTTTCTCTTCTGCTCAATTTGCCCCAACAGTGGATATATCGGCGAATCAGGTAATAGCTTTAGACTTCGCTTCAATAATCACAAACTAGATATACGACAAAAAAATGTATACTCCCCAATTGCAGCCCATTTTAATCAACCTGATCATACTTTAGAAAATTGCAAATGTTTACTAATAGACTCCAATTTTAGTTCTACATACACACGCAGAAAGAAAGAAAAATACTGGATTTTAAAATTAAATACACACAAGCTAGGGTTAAATAGGGACTTAGGTATGTTGAATCTCTACAAATATTTCAAGAGGTAAAAAATTTTTTTCTTTTTTCAGACATTCCAAAGAATTTTTTATCTAAGACAAACAGACTTTCTCTACGGACGTGCCGCATGTTGATTGGTTTACCGAAAATGAACAGACGGACGTGCCGCATGTTGATTGGTTTATCGACACCACGTGATGTAAACAAAAAAATATTCGGACGCTATCGTGAAATACGTTTCTAATTCAAATTTAAAAATCACTTGTTTCTGATGAAGGACCGAGGACGGTCTGAAATATAAAATATAATAAAAATAAACAAATACTGTTTAAAAAAGTACAGTTTTAAATTCTAAACTTTTTATTAATACTCTTTCCTATACATATTAAGACAGTATACGTGGATGATCATCACTATATATATATATATATATATATATATATATATATATATACCTGACGAACGATGGGGGACACAACACTCGAAATCTTGTGATGATAACATCAAAGATGAGGATAACAGTCTAAATATAAATAGTGAAAATGAAGATAAATCCTCATCGTAGAAATTTAGAGAAAATTTCGAATAGAACATTGCAAATATACTAAGCAATCCAATAGGACAAACTCTATAGGAAACTGTAAAACACGTGATTTTATATCAAATTCAGGGACGCATTCCAGAGGTTGAGTAGAGTATTGAGAGACATGAAAATTTTGATGGAAACAAAGAGTACTGGACTGCTGTTATGTTTGCCTTTCGATATGGCAGCGAATGCTGGTCAATGAAAGAAAGACAGGAAGTAACTAAATGTGGTTCTAGAAAAGGATGCTGGGATACCATGAACAGAACACTTGTTAGCGAGATATCAACTCTTTATGGACCATTTGATAAGAGGAGCCCAAAATGCCAACTACATGTTGGGGTTACTAAAATCAAGCAGGCACAGAAATTTAAATAACTGAGAAATGTTTTAACAGTGGACAAAATATGTAACTTGAGACCCGAAGGCATATTGGGAGGCCATGGATGCATTTGAGAAGCTGAATAGAGACAGAAAAATTTCACTGGAAACAAAGAGAGTACTGGATTTTTATGTGATGTATCCTTCAGTATGGAATCAAATTCTGGACAACCTCATCAGAGATGAAGGAAAGACTGGAAGCAACCAAAATGTGGTTCTAGAAAAAGGATGCTAAGGATACCATGGACCAAACATGTAATCAACAACAAGGTTTTGACGGACTGGAACGAAGAGGAAACTAATATTTAACATCAGGTAAGGGCAGCTGAAGTTTCTGGGACATGAAGTAAGGAAGGATGGCTTGGAGAATCTGATGCTCATAGGATGGATAGTGGAAAGGAAAGACAAGGGAAAGCAACGCGTGACATACTTGATGGATGGCAAAGTGGGAGTTGAGAGAGATAACAGGTGAAGGGCTGTTAGGTGCGACAAGGGATAGGAAGATGTGGAAGACCATGATCACCTACGTCCTGAAGGGACACGACACATAGAAGAATTGGCACAGGGCTTAGGTCTTCTCAGCACCACAACTAAAGGATTTAGTTAAAACCATTAATTTTTTTGGTCAAATGATAAGGAATTAAAAGCAAAGCAAGAAAGCCATCAAGACACACAGGGTTAATGAGTGTGAAAGAATATGAAGGAAAACATTAAGAAGCGAGAACAATACAAATGAAACTGATTTTGTCATTTTTAAACTTGAAGGCGCAAGAGCCGATTTTTTATGCGGATGTGCATGTTGTTTATAGCCAACACGTTACACTTAAGACAATTCTAAAGATCAAATTAACAATTATGGACTCGCCAATGACATACACTACCGACCATAATTATTAGGCCACCTCAATGTTTTAAAAAATGATGTATTTCATACTATTTTAGTATTTATTACCAAGTGAATAATTGTAAATGAAAATAAAATGGTTCTTTTGTTAATACTGCACAATAACATGTGCATCACATGAATTTATAAATATTTAATAATCACTTATATTGCAGTTAGAATGAAAACAATTTAGGGTGATTCGGAAGAATTCATTTTTGCTTCTTTGCTTTGTAAAATATTTCAAAGTAATAATAACAAAAGAGCCATTCTATTTTCATTTGGTAATAAATACTAAAAATAGTATGAAATACATCATTTCTGAAAAAACAAACAAACAAACAAACAAAGACTGGGGTTGCCTAATAATTATGACCGGTAGTGTACGTATTGCTGTTAAGTTTAGTCTCAAGATTTGCTCTTGTCAATACGTCTGTCCGGAAATGGTCCAGTCATTAATGAAAAAATATAACTGACATTGAGCAAGGGTTACGATCACTTCACAGTTGCTACTGTTGTAGTAAATAAGAAATTAAGAATTAAAATCAACCTTTTTCACTTTTACAAAAATTCACAATGACGTGTGAAATCCTAGTTTTTCCCAAATAGAAAAAGGACTGACCATGTGCTTAAAGAACAAGTCGAAACCAGATTTCGCAAGTAAGTGTTAAATTGATTTTTGACCGATAGGAGCGACTTGAAAGGCCAAAAAGAAAAAAGGACTTCTCGAGTAAGTGCGAAAAATCTAGATTACAATAAAAGGATTCATCAGCGTCAGTCAGTCAGAGACTCAGATGTGATCAACGAGAGACATGCTGAAATGTAACGAGAGAAGCTTCAAGTCAACTCGGACATTTGTCCTCTTTCTCTTTCCTTCTGCTGATCCCTTTTACTTCTCAATTCAAAGACATTCCTACCAAACCAACACATACATACGTACGTACGCATATACTCTTTTAACAATTACGACTATGAACATTTTCTACAAATCTTGATACCCATAAGTTTATCATTGAACACAAATTCAACCCTTAATATTTTAATGTTTCTAATTGCACATTAACTTCTACAATTTGTGTTATTCTTTACTTTTAAAAAATATTCTATTTTAACATGGAAAATGTATATTTTATTCTTACATTATTCCACAAAATTCCACATATTCTAACCTGCCGACAACCCACCTTCTGATGATAATTATGGATAAAACTTGTAAGCTGTAGGAAGTTCGGTTATGTCTGACACAAGGCCGAATTAAAGAAACATTAATCAGCTCCCATATAGCCGCACTGTTATCAATAGTAACAGGTTTCAGGACACAACGTAGTCACAGAAGCGTCAAATAAAAGTAAATTAAAATTTTAAAATAATTCACTTTAAAATCTACTTACGAAGGTCTTTTCTAAAATCTTATATATTTTTTATTTATTTAAAAATATTTAAATTACCATCTGTGTCTCTTCTATAAATACTTTCATGGCTTCTGCTCCGATGAACTTAGATCACTGGTGCCCCCTAGGTTCGAATTTGCACAAGATACTAGATTAGCAACTAGATCCCACAGTGAAACCGATAAAATGCAACCTCAACTTCTACTCCAACAATTTCTTTTCTCGCACTTCCCGACTGTGGAATTCTCTTCCACATGACTGCTTCCCTGACGGCTACAATCTCCAGGAGTTTAAATGTAAGGTCAATAGACACCTAACACAATAACTCGTTTCCATTCTTTCAAACACTCTTCCCATCCTCCCAACTACCTATCACCTCCCTTCTGACATTTCCTATATCTAACCACTCTTTCTATTTACCTTCCCCTATGTAGCCCCAAGCGCAATAGTGGCAGTGGAATGCCTTGCTTGGGGTGAAACGATTAAAAAATTAAAAAGTAAAAAAAATACAGAGGTTGACTTAAAAGAATAAATATTGTCACTAATTTGTCCCACCCAGAAGTTATAACTTAAGCACACAACAAGCAGTGTGAACGGAGGATAAAAAAACAAAAACAAAACAAAAAGCGAGAGGTCATTACCTGTAATGTTTTCCTAATGGAAAACTAGCAGGTCAATGATGTTCTCCATCAACCTGGTGAGGCTATGTGGATTCTTCTGTGGGTTTGTGACGGTCTAAAAAGCTACTGGTGTGAGATTATGGGTTTTTGCCTTTATGCGTGCCAAATAGCAATCCGAGGTCGTCACTCACGTGGCCCTCCCGTAAATGTCTTATTCAAGATCAATTGTTTTTTTTTTTGGGGGGGGGGGGGCAATGATATTTGAATTATATCTAAAAAAAAAAAAATTATATTTCTGATTTTGCAATAGCCATATACATATATTTAGTCATAAAAATATTTTTTCTTTGTATTGTGAGCTACCACTATGCTTTCCTGTTGGGTACTCGATTTTAAAATTTTTATACAGTATCGCTGATCGAATTTTACTCTTATTACTGATCCGATACTAAATAAGTCATAAAATGAAATCATTATTCAATAGTATTAAATTATATTCTATTTTACTGTCCAATGAATACCGAATAATGAAAAAGATTCAAACGTAAAAGAAACACTTTAAAAATAAAGATTATTTTTATGCATTAAAATCGATGTAATTTATGCATATCTTACAAATTATATGCAATGCCTCCAAGGTTGACTTATAATTTCAACCATTGTTAAAATATAAAAGGTTGTAATTTTTTTTAGATCGAAATGTCAATGTGAAACCTACATTCTCGCCTGACAAAATGGTGCATCAATCTATTTCGAAATACTCCTCTCAGGGATACTTATCCAAGTGTCGATTTTACTTTTCCAAATATTCTGTTAATTCCTATTTCGGGATTGCCATCAGTTGCTTCTTGGTTTTATTTTTAATCTAGCTCACAGTCTGGAATCTACACTATTTTAACAAAAATTCTTAACATTATGAAAAGCCACGATTCCCAGATTTAGATTTTGTAGAGAGAGAGACGGATGTTGGGGTTGTTTTGCAAAATAAATAAAAGAATGAATGCATAAAAATAAAATAAAATTGAAATAAAATGAAAATGAAAAAGAAAAACGTAATGTGAAGATTGGGAAAATATTTTAGAACATTCATTTATCCCTAAGCAAGGCAATAAAGCCACTAATACAAAAGGGTTTACTGAGCGTGAAAATAGAAACATTAAAGGGTGAAAATAATAAAACAAGAATCAAAACAATAGATAACGACTGACATTACATTTAGATTTTTGATGATCTATTTGGCTGGAAGGCAAGACGTCGAAAGACATTTCCACAGGTGAGAAGTGCAATAGAAGAAGCTGTTAGCAAAGAACTAATAGTTCTGAAGAACCCTCAGACTCCTTTAATTATCACTATCAGCCTCCTACCGATTTTTGGTAAAGTGTTCGAGGCTCTTATCAACGCCGTGGTGGTTCAACAACTCATTGCCCACAGACTCTTCTCTGACAAACAGTATAGTTTCCACTTCACCAGGTCTACTGCTGATACGCTAACGACCATCACCGAGTAATATATCAGACTCTCTGTAAGAACGGCAAAGCTAGAGCTGTTGTCCTGGATATCTCCAAAGCGTTTGACAAAGTCTGGAATGCTGGCCTTCGAAGCAAGCTACAAGGCTATGGTATAACTAAACGATTGTTTGATCTAACCCAGTCATTCATTTCTAAACACGTAATAAAGGTAGTATTGAACGGACATGCCTCCCGATACTATCATACGAACGCGAGTGTCCCTCATGGCTCTATTCCAGGTTCTACGCTTTTTCTGATCTTCATCAAAGATCTCCCCGATGTAATCAGGTCCCAAGTAGGCATCTACGCTGACGACACCACCATTTACTCTTGCCTCGATCAGAAATCCGCTGAGGCTGACAAAGCAAACCTCGATGCTGAGCTTGAAAAAGAACCTTCAATCTTGGGTGGAATGAGGTAAGAAATGGCTCGTGAATTTTAATGCTTTCAAAACGATTATCTGTGTTATCTATTATCTGTTAACGATCACAGACAATTGCTCATACCTCTTCCATTAGCATGTTTCAGGCTAGTCT
Organism: Ascarosepion bandense; assembly: GCA_037127315.1. Lineage (NCBI taxonomy): Eukaryota > Metazoa > Mollusca > Cephalopoda > Sepiida > Sepiidae > Ascarosepion > Ascarosepion bandense. Next base: position 111,705 of record JBBBDQ010000730.1, read on the forward strand.
CCCTGAAAGCAAAACACTGCGCCTCCTCGGTCTAACTCTCTCAGCAGACCTCAAATAGAATTAATACATCGAATCCATAGCTAAATCTGCTACTAGGAAGGTCGGTTCACTGTAGGGCCAGGAAGTTTTTCCCGTCTGAATCCATCCTGCACATATATAAATCTACCATCCGCCCGTGTATTGAATACTGTTGTCACATTTGGTCGTATGCTCTTGCTATTCACCTCGAGGTTCTTGACAAAATCCAACGGAGAATCTGCAATGTGATTGATCCCGACTCAGCTGCAGTCACTTTCCCACCGGCGTGATGTGGCTTTTCTGTGTCTCTTCTACAATTACTTTAATGGCTTCTGCTCCAGAGAATTTAGCGCACTGGTGCCCCCTATGTATAAATTTACTCGAGCTACTAGATAGCAACTAGGTCAAATGTAATCACAACTTCTACTCTAACAGCTTCTTTTCTCGCACTTCCCGCCTGCGGAATTCCCTTCCGTATACTTGCTTCCCCGACAGCTACAATTTCCAGGAAATTAAATGTAAGGTCAATTGTCATCTATCTCTCTGACTCACATCCTTTCCCCCCATGTTCACACTACTCTCATCATACCAGTATACTCATCCTTCCCTTACTCATTCTCTGACACCCCCTATAACTTGTTCCTCTTTCTCATCACTTTCCTCCTATGTAACCCCTGCACACCAGAAATGATTATAAAAAAAAAGTTACATCCAGCCAATTCAACTATAAAATGATGAGACATTGTTGCTAATATAATAATTAGCTTAAATATTCAAAATGGTGGAGATAAACATTTCGGAAAATCTGTGACATCACCCGAACATTTATCTTGAAATTAAATTTTTGAGTCACAGAATATATATAAATTCTTTAAGAAAACATATTCAAAAACAATATCGTAATTTTATTAAATAAATAAATATTGGGTTTATTTTGTATGTTAAATAAAAACATTATTGAAAATTTATTATCCTAAGCTACACACCCTAGTAAAACCAACTCTACTTTGTACCCACTTAGATTTTCTAACTTCTCCCCAAAATTTAGTTTCGATCGTTCAATGGATAGCCATTTTAGAGAACGTGAGGGAATCCTTGCAATCACTTACGCACAAATACCCTTGGGAAAGGTATTAAACCATGTCTTCTCTCCAGTTATGGGTTAAATAATAGAACAGATTGGGTTCTATAGTCTTGGCTGGCAATCTATTGCGGGATAATCTTCTGCCCAGTCAGTCATGTCTCTTTCGAGACATGATCGCCTAAGCGTATATCACGTATGGCACTTAACTGACTGACTGAGGGACAGACGGACGGACGGAAGTCAGAATTTTCTGTATAGATTCTCAGCCGGATTTCATACGTTTAACTTTTAACTTGATTTGTATTTGCTATAAATGCCATGCTCACTCAATACACAAAACTAATAGCGTTGCACCACCTCTTGAGCAACCTTTTGAGAGAGTATCTGTTCACGTTGAGAGAATAAAGATCCTAATTTGTTAGCGTGTTTTTCTATTCAATTTTCTCAATTTGCTGAAGTAAGAAAACTTTCCTTCTTCCCATACGAATTTAAAACATTTCGTAAGTTGATAGATCCTCTCATAAAAAAATTGAGAAAATGTTTCCAGGGCCTAATTTTTTAATGCCCAAACTTCTCCCTTACTTCAGTATTTTCCTCCCTACAGACAATTTCGGCTCAGTTGTAACGTCATGTCCCTATCACTACTCTATCGGAAAATTGAAAATGTTCAAACAACTGCGTTCCTTAGTACCGCCAGTTCAGACCTTCACAGCTAAGCCTTTCGCTACTCTGTCGTTATTTCCATGAAAAAGACGAGTTACATTTCTTCATTCCACCAGCTCAGACCTTTACAGATAAGCCTCGCAAATGTTCAGACGAGCTACATTCTTTATTGCTAGCCGTTCAGATATTTACAACCAGGGAACACCATGCTAGGTATACAGGGTTGAATCTTCCTCATTTCTTATGTATTCCATCGCCAAGGAGGAAAATCCACCCAGACTGCTTTTTCCCCAAGTGACTACTTCGTGAAATGAACTCCTGAGAGGATGCTTCCATAAATCTTAACTTATTCAAGTCTAGGCTCAATAATTATCTTTCTTAATTATTCTCACAATCTACACGGACGTCTGAGTTGGGAAAGGTACAGTAGATTGGAATGAAAAAGTGGAGACTCAAGTTCAAATTCAAACCAAGTTCGTTACATTTGCTTACAGAGAGTCATGGAAAAGGTATGAATATGGGTTAAATAGTAGGACTTGTATCTAGAAAAAATATTATTCGAAATAAATTATTAATGAAATACTCACGCTACCAAACAAGAATTACTTTTACAATTCAAATTAAGTTCTGGTTTAAGTTCTTATGGGTTGAAAAGACAAAAACAACTAATATTTGGTCTAAATTACTGGGATGAAAAGTTATTACTTACACACGCACACATATATTATTTCGTATTGTCTATCTATTGCCTACCAATTTTCTAATGAGTACATGTATAAGTCAGATGTGTATCTGTGTTGTGGTGCAGTGGATATCGGCTCCGAACGACAAATCGGGAAGCCGAGTTCAAATTCCACTTGATATTCCTTGCATTCACTTACGTACAAATACCCTTGGGAAAGGTATTAAACGGTGTCTTCTCTCCAGTTATGGGTTAAATAATAGAACAGATCGGGTTCTATAGCCTTGGCTGGCAACCGGTCTACCACAGAAAGCAATGACAACCGATTGCAGGATAATCTTCTGCCCAGTCAGTCATGTCTCTTTCGAGACATGATCGCTCAAAGCGTTTATCATGTATGGTACTTAACTGACTGACATGTATGAAATGCCCGACTCAGGGATTGAATTCAGCACTACTATGTCACCAAATTCACAAAGCAACGCGTTTACCCACTATGTTTATGCTGCTTAAATTTAATGGGGAGTCTGTTCAATCTATACACTAAAAATAATGTTTGAATTATTAAAGTGAAAATTATTAAGTGATATCTTTATTTTTTTATAGAAATGGCTTTGCTTACATTTTGTTTACGTTTTGAGAAAATAAAATCAGAACAAGATTTAGTTGATTAGCCCCTTGGTTGCGAATGTCTGCAAAGAGCGACACAAGTTCAAATCTTACCGGAGAGCATATTATTTATCTAAATAAACAACACAGGAAACTTTTGTGGATGTCTAGAAAAACTATCTCCTTCTCATGATAAGCATGACATACTGACTTAAGGTTCTAGATTAGTGCTATTCTTGCGACGTTGGCGCTATACAACTTTCTTGCTTGTAATTAATCAACAGAGAACCACAATGACGTCAAGGAATTTCTTCCCGTTAGTTACTGTACTGTGTTCTAAACTAGATTTTGATTTGTTTCTTTGTGTCCGAAGCTGCAACAAGCATGACGTTAAATAGGTTTCAATGGTATATTATTTGTAACTCTGCTTCACCTACCCATCTGTCTTGTGTGCACCTGATGTTTAACTTCTGGCCGAAGGTAGAGATCAGACCCATCGAGGCTGGGATGGAGGTGATGACGAGAACGTGCATTGATGGACTCAATTTCCTTCACCTTTTCTTTTCCAGACAAATGCTTAACTTTTATGCTTTCGGCTATCATTCCTGGTATGGGCATCAGCGGTTCTTGTCACATCCATCAGACGCTTTGATGCAATCCTTGTTTGTAAAGAGGCCATTGATCTGAGTATTTATTACCTTCTCTTGGTTCTTATCTGACCTCGGCCAACGAGCCCAATTCTCATCTTTAGAATCTGGAGTGATGTAACATTGCACTTTGACTGGCATTGATGGGATGCAGCTGTAGAGAGGCGTCAATTCTATAAACAGTAAATATCACGAATCCGATACTGTCAGATTGATGGAAGAATAGCTTTTGTCTTGTAATCGAAGAAACTTGATCTTAAGTTATAAACTTTAACTTGTCCATAATATCTTCCCGCCCAATGAAGTACCATTTCAACTTACATGGATAAAGACAGCTTATCAATTTGTCAAAGACATGCTTTTCATCTAATAATATATTACATATTTCAATCTTGATTGCTCAGGAAATAACAAAATGTGATTTTATTGTCAGTTTCGCTGATAGCATATTACTTGTTTGCTTCCCTCAGTAAGGATTGAAACCCAATTGTTCTGAGTATGACGATAAACGACAAACCTAAAAATCAGCAGTATATTTTTGGAAAAAATAATACAAACGAAAACAACAAACACAATGCAGTGAAACTGGTGAAAACCCCTACATCATAGTGAGCTGGAATTTATATAAGGTATCAAGTCAGTACGTTGTGGTGCAGTGGATATCATTTCGGAACGACAAATTGGTGTGCCGAGTTCGAATTCCAGTTGAATTCCTTGCATTCACTTCCGCACAAATACCCTTGGGAAAGGTATTAATCCGTTTCTTCCCTTCAGTTATGGGCTAAATAATAGAACAGACTGGGTTCTATAACCTTGGCTAGCAACCAGTCTACCGCAAAAAGCAATGGCAACCTACTGCGAGATAATCTTCTGCCTAGTCTTTCGAGACATGATCGTTCAAAGCGTGTATCACGTATAGCACTTAATTGACTGATCAAGTCAGTAAGACTCACTACAATAACAACGAGAAGAGAAAGTGTTAACCAGTTTTTGATTAATAATATCATTTATTTAAGTTACCCTTGTCTGGCACAAGATCACTCACATCAAGCACTCAGTAAAAATTAGACATTACTTTATACTGAGCACAGTAGGCAAACATTTCTTTATATTTACTTAACATAACTGTTAAGCACTCAAAGATAAAACACATCGCAGTCTTACTGTGCATCGAGACTGAATGTTTAACCATTACTTTGTGATACTCTAATATTTATATTTACTTAACTCAAGTATGTTTGGCACAAGGTCACTCAACGTGAGTAACCAGTAATGGTTAAACAAAGAAAATTCTAATATTTTTAGTTATTTAGACTCAACTAATTCTGGTACAAGGTTACTAGTACGAACCACCTAATCAGGTTTAAACACTATAGCAACTCTGTATAAAAAGACCAGATTGTTTACACTTCCTTTATGGTTATATCAGCTAATAGTTATATTTACTTTAACACAACTTTGTATGGCATAAGGCCACTCAAGTATCCAATATTACAGAAGTTACTGCTGTCGTCTTGATCTGGAAGAAAAGCTTTGCTAAACTTTGTGCAAAAGTGAAGCACACTAAATCAGCATTTACCGAGATCTGTTAGATATATTGGATGTGCGTTGTGATGCAGTGGATATCAATTCGGAAGAAGAAATCGGGGAGCCGAGTTCGAATTCCAGTTGAATTCATTGCATTCACTTATGCGCAAATACCCATGGAAAATGTATTAATCCATCGCTTCTCCCTCGAGTTATAGGTTAAATAGCAAGACAGATTAGGTTCCTGCCTACGTACACAAACTCACTCTTGCAAGGACTACTACGAACTCTTGCGACCCTTAATTTCTTAACACTGTTTCTCACTGAACATTAATTTCTACCAATTCATGTTATTCTTTTCTATTGATAAATTTCCATTTAAACATACAAAATGAATACTTTTATTTTTTCCACAAAATCCACCTTCTGATAATCTTCTGGATAAAACTAAGTTGTAGGAAGTTTAGTTATGATTCACGCAAGGCCAATTAAAAAAAACCATTAATCATCTCCCCACTTGTACAATGTAACGTGAGTCTTCTTGATGGGTACATTGCAGTATATCTAACATTATACACGTAAATATAATCTCTCTTTTTGTGAGATGAGTTGTTCTAAAAATACGTGTGTGTAAAATGTTTCTACGTATTAAAAACCTTCTTCTGAAGGCATTGAATTTTATTTTATTTATTTATTTTTTTTTTGAAAGCTCTCAACATTTTCCCTTAATTCCTCTCGTTACAAATTGGTTACTAACAACAAATTCGTCTAGCACATTATCGTTAGAGATCTTTTTAGTTTTGATTTCATGAAGAAGTGTGGAGAATTGCAAGAGAGACTCGATATTTATCGAGAAATCAGGAATTAAAGGAATCACGTATAAGATATAAACAAATATATAATTGGTTGATTTAGAATGAAGTAACTTCTTTGATATTATAGGTAACAAAAGTTCCTTAAGATTCTGATCTTAATAGCAATCTGAAAGTCAATTTCGACTTCATTGTCCGTTGAAGAACAGTGGATATTGGCTCGGAAGGAGAAATCGGAGAGCCGAGTTCGAATTCCAGTTGACTTCTTTGCATTCACTTACGTGCAAATACTTTTGGGAAATTTATTACTTCGTTGCTTCTCCCTCCAGATATGGGTTAAATAGCAGGACAGATTAGGTTCTATAGCATTGGTTGGCAACCAGTCTACCGCAGAAAGAAATGGCAACTTACTACGGAAAAATCTTCTGCCTAGTCAATCAGTTATGCCTCTTTCGAGAAATGATCGCCCAAGCTTATATCACGCATAGCACTGTTGTATCGCCGAGGTGACAGGACTATATGCAGAATATATGTGCTGAGTATCTACAGCACAATATCCGTGCTAAGGGATGTTAATACAAATAAGGCAAACACAAAAAGACAGAACAACAATAAGTAGAAAGAGAGGAGCGGTTAAGTCGTTAGAATCGCAGAGAGCACAGTTCTATAGTAATCGTCAATGACATTCTGAACCTAAGTTTGAGTTTTGTTTAACGGCATATCAACCTCTGTGGATTATTCAATACCAAAAAGGTGAGGTTTTAAGGTATTTTTTTAATGTTCGGTTCGGCTGAGAAGGTTGATTTAGTCAAATTTTGAAATTTTAGAAAACTGAAGATGTCTTCTAGTTTTGTATTATTAATGTATTGCTGGTAAAAATTTATCTCCTTAAAAAAATGTATTACAGCTATAATTATTTATTTTTCCTTCAAAAATATATTGCTGGTAATATTTTTCCTACAAAAATGTGTATTTTTCTATAAAAGTCTATTTTTATGTATATATTTTAATAAAATATTATTTTTATACTTTAATAGTGTTTTGATCCCAGTTTCGTGGTTAATTATTTAACCATAACTGGGACCCTAAGAGGTGCTACCACTCTGGGAACAACAGCAATTAAAAGGTGGTTCCATGCTCCTCACAACCTCCCAATCAGAGGCCTTGCTGCCGGATACAGTTTACTGTCATATCCAGGACCTCCCAATCTAAATGCTGACTGCTACTAGTTATTTTTATAGCTACCTAGGTTCACAGACTATTCCATTCCTGAGATCGCTAAAGTGGTGTTAGCTGCCCTACAACAGACTGCTGATTTTCTAAGCGCAGTTTAGATGTGGCACAAGGCCGAAAGTAAGAGACATCCAGTGAGGATCGAACTCGTTACTCTTTTGTAATGGTTCTGACGAGAGAAGCTTGCTAATCATTAGACCACCTCGAGGTGTCCCAACAGGCACTTAACTGAGTGAGTAGATATATTAAAATAGTAGTCTATAAAGCTTTAGATGAGAATGGTGAAGATAAGGCTGGGCTGTTGCTTTAAATATTTCGCAGACATTTGACATTGTTCAGATGCTGATCTTTTTTCACATGTTAAGTATCCTTTATTTGAAATTCCAAAATCCGAAAGTGCTGACATGACTTGCCAAAGAAAATTTCCAAAAGCACTGGGAAGATTCCTAGGCAATGTGCAGCTGTTGTAAGTGACCTAATCTATCCTGGGTTGGGATTCACTAGCCAAGCTACGTAGCCACCAGTTTTTTGGTTAGTGATCGTCACAACAACACCTTCATTCGTTGGTTACTTACCAGGTGTTTCGAGATCAGTAAAGATATTATTCAAATTGTGAAAAAAGTCCTGCAGATAATCATATGGGTAGTGGTAAGAAAGTATTTATGTTTATCAACATCACAGAAAATAAAACTGTTGGAAAATCTCGATTGTGTATTGATAGAGTAGATTTATCTGCACCAGTGGACATACGCAGCTCATATGAAACTTCTTTCCAGGTATAAGCTGTTTTATGAAATGCAAATGGATATCGTGTTTATGCTTGGGTTCCATTCCCAGTAACCAAAAAAATTTCTGTCCGTTTTTAAAGGAGGAAAAAAAAAAAAAGAAAAGAAAACACTTCACAGTATGTGTAACTTATATTCAATCTTCGAAGTAATCGCCATCGGTATCCAGCGCCTTCTGTCTACGTGTCTTCAGCTGTTCAATGCCCTTGCAATAGAACTCTAGGTTTTTTCACGCAAAGAAGTCCGTGAGGGCTTTGCGCAAGTCTACTTCATGGGTGAAGGATTTCCCACGAAGATGATTATCCAGGGAATGGAAGAGGTGATAATCGGATGGCACAAGGTCAAGTGAATAAGGTGGATGACATGAAGTCTCCCACCCAAGTTGCTGTATGGTATCCCTGGCCTGGCGTTGTCAGAGAGAAAAATCACACCTTTGCGGTTCACCAGTGCTGGCTCCTTCTTGCGCAATGCCTGTTGCACATGTTTCAATTGCTGAGAGTATAGGTCTCCAGTAACCGTTTGGCCTGTTGGTAGCAGTTCATAATGAACAACTTGACGACCTGTCCACCAGACACAAAACAATACTGCGTGGGTGCATAGTCGGTCTTGAAGTGTGAGGGGTAGCATCCTGAGGAGAAAACAAATGTCTGGAACGCTTGGGAGTTTCGTACAGAACCCACTTTTATCACCGGTAAGCACTCGATTGAATAAGTATGCGGTACGGTGGCGAGAAAGCAGCAAGGCGCAGGCTGCCACTCGTTGTCCCTTGCGGACTTCCAACAGCGTTTGCGGAACCCACTTGCTCAGTTTGTACGTCTTACCTAGGCAGTGCAGGTGAATTCTAACTGTTTCATCGGAAACGTTGAACTGTCTTGCAAGTTCACCACACGTTAGATTACTGTCCTCTTCAATGGCCGCCTTCAGGACTCCGTCATTCAAGACCTGTGGTCGTCTACTGCGAGGCTCAGCATGGAGAGACAAATCTCCCGACTTGAATTTTCAAAACCAACGCCTTGCAGTACGTTTATCCACAGCACTATCCCCAAACACATATGCGGCGACTTGATGCAGCTGTTGATAAGCTCACTTTGAAGTCGTTAAGCAAACAACCCCGAACGAGATCTCCAGACTCTTCCATCCTTCTCACAGCTGTCCGGCTTATAACTGCTGGCCAGGCACAGTGCGCGTGTTTTTCTTATAATGTCTGATGTTCCTACTTCCCGCTGTCCGAATTTGCAAACAATTGCTACACGCATTTTGTATATATTTCAATTTCATTCAATGACTAATCAAAAAACGGGCAGAACGTTTTTGGTTACCTTGTAATTTTGAAAATAAAAATAAAATTGAAAACTAAAAACTTCTGGCCACAAGAATTTATGATTCTCAAACTGTAATTCTGGACTAATTTTTAAAATGATTTAGTCTTTTTTTATCAGATCATGAAATGAAAGCTATCTTGAACGGCCACTCTTCTAGATCTTTCTGCATTAATGCAGGATTGTATCCTTGGACTTACATTATTCCTGAATTTTATCAACGACATTCTTTACGGCATCAGTTGTCAACTCGATATCAAATACCTCATGTCAAATACTAATGTCATACTATTAAGACAGAAGTTTATTATGAAGTATTTTTCATGTCAGTGACATTGTAACGCACGCGGCATCAAAAACAAAATTATTCCATTGCAGAATATATGGAATACTTTAAAAAATCCAGTAAAAAAAAAAAAAAAAAAAAAAAAAAAAAAAAAAAAAAAAAAAAATCCACTAAATATCGTAAATTATACAATATTGTACATGTGATTTTTCTTGTCTCTTAGAATTGTGTTTGCCACCTTTATACACAACATCTAATTCGTATATTGGACATACTACTATCACTCTATACTGTAAGATTATCTGATTAATATTTGCAGGGCAAAACAGTCGTACTAACTAAGGAACAAAACAGAATATGAGAGTTGTATTAACTGAAAATTTTCAATTATTGTTCATTTTTGAAAAGGATTTGTTTTCGTGTTTATTTCAGTAAAAGAAATAGTAACCGAGTGATAACCTCGTAAAAAATGAAATCAGTTTGATGTTGATTTTTTTTCGTGATGTCTTTTTAGGCATTGATACCAACCAAGTTGCTTTCCCAAGAGTAAAGCAAGAACTGAATAATAAATAACATACATGAATATATTTTGACAGAAATTGAAAGACGTCATCAACAGAATACTTCATGTTTCCTCAAATGTATGAAAAGGTTTACTTATTTATAGCCTTTTCAGACTCGCATTAGTATTATTAAGAATTATTATAAGTTACTATTGATAGTATATTATTATTATTCATTAATAATATTATTAGCATAGTGCCTACAAAAATGGGCTTTTTGTATGGGTCAGTATGTTAACTAGGGATTGCAATAACCTAAGAGTGTAGTATATGTACATGCTGTAATCATATTTCAGAAGTAGGTGGGCAGTAACAAATAACATTTTGAGATTACTTAATTATTTTTACTAAATTGACAAATTCTGTTACATACAACAATATACTACAAATACCATAGTTATAATGAACAGAATTTAAATAATATAACCGATACGCAAAATTATTCGTATTCACTTACTTTTGAACCACCATATGAGATAACGATATATATTTTTACATACAATTTCTTCAGTACTTAACTTGATAAGAGAAATATAGAAAATAAATTTGTGACGTGTTTCATCCATTAGGACTTCATCTGATTGGGCTTGCTGATGTTGTTATGACTACATATGTGAGTGAACGAGAGACGCTGGTATTTTCTGTTTTGCCTTAGAAATCATTATATATATATATATATATATATATAGTGTGTGTATTTTGGCAGCATTTTTTCATTAATACAGGTTTCATTGAATAATATAGACAAGTTCTGTCTACTTATTTTGTGTAAGATCCTTTCGTATAATCTGATTAGCTTGATAGTGTTGTCATGGAAAGACGAT